>QQSS02181553.1:0-10303 GCA_003687565.2 Craspedacusta sowerbii
CCAATTACTGGAATATGCAAGTTTCTCTACGTGCATATCAGCACGTGCTATCTGTTAAGCTGGTTTCGCCACCCGAAAACGTGCATTGTCTCGCATGCGTGTCCGTGCAGTCTCTCACGTGTGATCTAGGTTGTAACAATGTAGTATTATTCTTTGATCGTGCAGCGGGGTTCTCCTCTGGTCATTTAGCCAGTTCGGATCCTTCCTCTTCATTTAATTTGCGACCTTTCAATTTTTGAATACCTTCCTATGAGGCATTTTTCATTATTCTTCGCCTTAGCAGAGCTCAAGTTGCGAGGCCTTGTCTTCGATTAGTCGCATGTAGGAAAACTTCGTTTTCTCTGATTAGAGCGAGGAAAACTTCTCCAAGGCCTTTACAAACATAGCTTGCCTTTTGTTGGAAGTTAAGACGCAAAGAACGGGAAGTCTAGATGTGACGGCCTACCGTGGGGCAAATCAATCTGTCACAGTAAGGCTTGTTCTAAGTCTACAAATTTTGTTTAATGTCTTTGAACTTTCATTCACGTCTGCGTGAATGGAGTCAGGTTCTTAAACCAATTCAGAGCAAATGGCCTTACATCTTTGAGTGTATATAGTAACTTACTGTTACAAACGAACCTTTGGTTTTTGCTTTTGCTTTAAGAAAACTTTAGACCTCCCCTCGGATGGTGGCAAGCTGAACTTCAGTATGATGGTGCTCAATGCCAGTAGTGCTTCCTTCTGTATTCGCTCCAGTCGCTCGCTTACTGATGGCTTCGCTAACTTCTCGTTGCTATCGTCAGGTAAAACTGCTGCTGGTACTGCTTGTTGCGGGTTTACCCGACTTGCGCGTACTTTCCATGTCGGCACTTCCTAGGCATATGTGGTGGCATTTGTAGGATTTTTAAAAAGTCATTTGGCATATTAATTGGGATCCACTCCATCAAAAAGATGTTGCACAGCGGTTACCGGGTTAACACGAGCGCGTAGCGAACGACTGTACATATTAACTGCGTTGTTATCAATGTTTTCAAGGTGCGAGGTGGGCAAATATCAGCGGACAATCGCGAGGCTGCGATACATGGCAGTGCACCGATAATAATAGCCGGATTGTCCCGGCTAGATACTGTGCTGGTTTTAAGAACTGGATGACTGAGCCGTGCTATAGTAAGTTATTATCGTCCGCTTGCTGATGCATGTGTATGCATGTGTATGCTTGCTGATGTGTGTGTATGCGGTCATGTTGCGCATGTTTGTTTATAAACTCAGGTTGTGCAGGAATCGCCTTTTATGCGTACATTATTCTGTGGTAGGTGAGAAAGGCATAATTTACGGGTTGGTACACACTGACCGCATTCTTTTCCTCGACAGAAATTAAGTAACACGTGTTTTATCCTACCGCGCAGAAGATGGCGGTTAACCATAGAAACCTCAAAATAAATTTTGCCTGCGTTTACCATCACCTTCCTCAAACTCTTTAACTTTACTTAGGGTAACATTTACAAGTGCGTGTCGCAACCGTTCGACAGACTATTGCGTTCTTGTAACCAAGTAACGAAATATCTAAGTTCAACCCCGCAAATTACCATTGCTTGCAATTCATTAATGACTTCCTCAGATTCAACAATTCTTCTAAGTAAATAATCATTCTCCTGCATGGAATGAATAAAAACAGGAGGTATGCAAGATATTGCAAATCGCTTGCAATGTTCAACTAGCCTATTACTGAAACTGAAGTAACTCTTTTATAGATTACACTTTCTGGTCGGCATGGAGCCCATGCCAGGGGACATGCGGTACGAACATCTCAACGCGACATCGAGCATGTGTTGTGGATGAATATCCTACTGAAGACCTTCAATGCATTACTCTGCGACTAGGAGCGCCTTCGGAGCAGCAACCCTGTCGCCACCAGAATGACTGTCGAAGTAGGAGCACATGGAAATGCCCCATTTAAGAAGGATTCAGTTAATTAATCTTGATATGTATATATATATCTGGATTGATTAACTGAATTCAGGATAGATTACTTGTTACCTGAATGCTTGATAAATGGAACATTTGTATACTATATTCTTATATATTTCATATTATGTATTATGAATTTTATTACTATAACATATATATATATATATACCTTGTAACTTAATGGCAGCTTACTAAATACCGAAGTACTATGCGTTGCAAACGACAGCATAGAATTGATTTAGACATCTACAACGCCAATATCTGATCTGTAAAGTCAGTTTCAAGAATTATTGTGACTATCGGAGGACACCTCTGTAGATCCATATAGACGCCTACAAAGCCACTATCTGATCTGTGAAGTCAGTTTCAAGAATTATTGTGACTATCAGAGGACACCTCTGTATATCTATAGGCAATTTCCAGTGAAAAAATAAAATTAATAAATAATAGATGACATCACGTGATGTCTGAGCATGGTGGTTACACTAAGCAGATGAATCCCAACCATAACGTACTGAATGGCATAGCTGTTTGATATGCAGTTTGATCTTACGTCCTTAAACGAACTTTGAACCTGCAAACTCATTCGCAGGTGCGTGGATGTGGAGTCCATGGTCTATCTGGTCATCATGCACGGAACCTTGCGGAGATTCTCTCAGATTTCGAACTCGAACTTGCATCAGTCCTAGCAACGATATGACTTGCGATGGTCCTATGCTAGAAGAAGATGTATGCTTTGTTCCACTTTGCCCAGGTATGCTATTCCTTGACCTCGTTTGATATCTTTTCGTGTATGTGCCTTCATGTGCGATAGTATACGGTCTGTTTTTTCGCTGCTAATGTCATCTGCAAAATTATCTTGATCTGACGATATCTGCCTCGTTTAAGAAAGTGATTAAGAAATTGCGTGGGAAATCTGCACGTGTGCAATATGCTATTATTGCTGTGGATTCGGTTCACATTCTCAGCATGTCCTGATTGCATTCTGAATGATTGTGTTAATGATTAGTCTGAAGTGATGCTTGTGCACCCATTTTCCGTCCATTCGTATAGATGAAAACGGATGCTCAGATATCCCCGAGCTCTCCGAAGGAGCTGATGGGTCTTCCTTGGTGCAAGACTGCACCGGCGATTGCTCTCTGTTTCGTTCGAAGGGAGTTCAGTACACCTATGGTTACTCTCTGTCTGGTGGACTGTGCTTCTGTTCAGCTGTTAATGCTAGCCAACTTGTAGAATGTCCACCAAGCTATGAGAATTGCGCCATCGGTGACTCATGTGACCTGTCAAAGACGCTTATTCGGAAGCTCCTTGTTCGTGATGAATTTGGGAGTGTCAGCATTGCCTTACCAAGGACAAATATCTTAATTTTTGAAAAACTTCTGGTCTTTGATATTGGCCCAGGTACGTTGGAGTGTAGATTTATTTGCAAGATTTCCATTTGGATAATCTTTATTTTACAAAACCACCAGCTGGTGATAACAATTAGTAGCGAATTATTTGGGATTTCTTGTCACAATCATACCCGCAGCCAGTGCATCAGTTTATTGAGCTGGCTCGTGCAAGCCATTGGTAGGCATACCTCTTGCCATGGCAAGAAGGCTGCGTTTTTTTTTTCAAACCTACTCGCTGGCTGGAAGGTGCGGCGGCGCCTTGAACAGGTATTGTGCAAAAGACGAGAAGTACTATGTATAGGCTGGCTACTTTATGCCTATACGAAATAATAAGCCCCCTAAGCGGTATCATATAAAGGAGGTTCACGCATTTTTTGTGCAAGTTGATTTCCCTTGTCCAGACAATCGTACACCCGAAACCGACCATAAACTGCTACGAACTTCACCTGGGAACTATACTTTTTGTTATACAAACGTGTAAATACAGCAGCGAGCAACTGGCAAGGACCACGGATTACCTGGTTTGTGCATGGCATTTTGCCAAGCTTTTTGTCCAGTTCGATAACTTCTCGGGGGCTTGCATGCCGAGCTTTAGAATTATTTTAGCGACCTAAACTGGAAATTTACCTTCCTTTGCTGTTGTGCCAGTTGTAGACCGTTTGTTTTTCCATCTTGTCTTCAATTAGGAGATGCCATAGATCATACAATTAAAGATTTTTATTTGATAGGTTTCCTTCAGGATGCTAACTGCAAGTCCTCTTAATAAAATAATGAGAACCTTGCGTAGAGATTTTTTTGCCGATACAATGGTTAAAAGTGAGTCGAGTTGTACGAAAGCTGGTTTAAAAATAAGCTGGTAACTCCTGTCTTTTGTTCCCCAGGAAACAGTAACAGAACTTACCTTTTGGATTTTGGCGATGGCGAGACGATGCTGTCAAGAAATAAAACATTCGATCACCAATACGTCACCACTGGGCACACCTTGCTATCAATTCTTGTCAAAAGCTCGCGAGGTGCTGAACTGAAGCTAACACGCAACCTGTTCGTCCAATCTAGAGTCTCAAACGTGGACTTCTATTGCAGCTTGTATGAGATGGCTATAGCGCAAGGTGAAAAACAGGAATGTTTCCTGCGTATAGCAATTGGGACCGAAATGCGAATAAACATTACGACAACGTATAATGGCGTCGCAGATGAAGCTGGTTCGTTCTCGATAGGACCGTTAGGTATTTGAAATCTTATCTGAAAGAAATTGTTCTATGTCTTCAAGTACATGCAATCAAGGGTTTCTACTAGTTTTTACTATGCCTCTCATTACCGGCAACGGAGAAATGTCCCTATCTAACTTATTCGATGTGCTGAAAATGTAAAACCGATGCAGCGCGTCGGCTCCTGGATAATCACACAAGGAATTTCTGAAGGATTTTCATCCATCTAATTTTCTTTTGATGCTGGGCTTGTTTCCGGTTTGTCAGAAAAAATGGTTCTAATGCAGGCTTTGATTTTTTTTCCACGAGATTGGGACCTGTAGACGTTTGGAAATTTGGTACGTTATTTGTAGACGTTTTAGAGAGTTGCTAATGGTAACCAATCTCACTGTAGTGATGCTTCGTCTGCTTGGTATTGAACCTTGTGCACTGTCTTCGGTTTCAGACGTTGTTATGATGAGATACGGTGCAAGCTTTTCAGGAATATCTTCATGGATATGGCATCGTTTTCTTTATGACCGAGCTCTCGTTGTCCTTCCGTATGCATCCGTGTCTGAAGCTGGCATCGTTGTGGCTTTTGAGCTGGCAGTCGTCAAAGCAGGGCTTTTAAGACTTCAGGTGATTGCTTGATCACATATTTATGCAGCTACTTAGCTGTATACGTCTTTTTTTAGTGCAAATTCCTTTTCTCATGCACAGTGATGTGAAACGCTATCGCTTGGGCGTGGATATGTTCAGAGTGAAAAACTCGAAAGTTTGCTATGAAAAGAAAGACCGATGTTTTAGATTTCACTTCTATAAGACGAAATTTACGGTCAATATTTTTCCTAACGTTTGGAGAAATATAGTTATGATAGCAAAAAAATGGACAAACAAACGCGAGCTTAATCAAAGCTAAAGCTTCATGTGACATGTTAGTGCAAAGAAGTTTCGGTTACAAGTTGTCATATTTTTTTGTGCGCATGAATGAAGTGTGATGTTTCGTCAGTATCTTAGTCAGTCTTTTTTCTGTATAAAGATTTTCTTACGCTTTCTGCAATCGCCTGAGTGGCTTCTCTTAACTAATTCTAGACTACCCCTGTATAATCCAAAACACAAGCCATATAAGGGTGGTTAAAAATGTTGTCTCGGGTTGTTCAGTTTCGAGTATAGCTTTGATAGCAATAGTATATATATCTGTAGATTGTCCGGCCAGAGTGCACCAGTGGAAAGAAGTACTGCTTGTTTGCGAAGGCGTGCATAGATGAGCGCTCTGCATGCGAAAAATTCCTCGACTGCGCAGGGAATCTCTGTGATCGGTTTGCCGAAAGAAACTGGGATACATCTGATTTACAGCTCACAATTGTTCACGGTTAATTTGAGATTAATTTCCAATGCCTCTTTTGTATTCGGTTTTCGGCTTCCGTGAGCTAACTTTAATGCACGGCGTTAGACTTTCTTTCACCTCGCTTCGTGGGCGCGAGAATTTTTTCCTTTTGCGATTGCTCGTGAATGACACTTATCTCATGCGATCTTCCATGGTCGGAATGTCCAATGGAAATCACATTTTAAGTTTGTGCAGTTTTGTTTCAGATGTCTTCTTCGACGTGAAGACGACTGGTCATGTACTTGTTCAGCTGAAGAGGAACAGCTTTAGTGCTCTCCCTGGTGATATGCTAGCATACGACGACGTCCAAACGTCAGATCGCGCTCGTTTGGGAGTTTCCACTTTAAATGGTTCTTATTCCATTTCCTTGTCCAGTCCTCAACCTAACCTTGGATTTCGTGTTCGGGCAAATGCGTCTATTTTGGCGCCCATGATACTTGCATCTGTTGTGGTTTCATCACCTGTGCTGATAAGAATGCCTCAGCAAAGAAATGAATCGGGTGTCGTGGATTTCAAAGCTGTCATACTTAATCCACTTAATTTGGTAGTTGCCAATCAATCAATGCCAGTAGCTGTAAGTACTGAAAATAGATATCTTATGCTGTATCTTTCATGCATGTTTGGGTGCTTAAACTTAAGCTTTTAGTCTAGAAATTGCACTGATATTCAGTTTATGATGAGAGATACTGGAGTTCAGATATCATTTTTTTAGGACAGTCTCTACACTTGTTTCCCATTAAATTTTCCGGTGAACAAAGATTTATTTTTGCAATTTTTCTTGCTAGTATGTATTGGTGGGTCTTACTTTGGAACAAGTGAAAAATCGATCAATTTCGGGCTATGCCATCGGAGAGTGGATTCGCGTTGTACCAAAGCTACAAGTTGGAGAAGATTCAGCCATATTTTTTTACAACGTCTCGCACCCGTTTGAAAATTTTACAAAAAACGGTGGATCGCATTTTGATTTCAAGGCAAATTACATAGGTTTGTTGATAATTTGATGTTCTAAAGGGTTAATTGCTATTCTGACTTGAGAAAAGTGTTAAAAGAAAGTGATTATGATATTGCATATGTCTGACAATTATCAAAAGTCCGTGTATTGGCCGAGTGCTAATTTCTGATATATCCATCTTCCGGCCAGTGAGCGAAGCTACCGCTTAGCCGTCTTTTATCTCCTAGTGCTACTTTTTTAGCGCTTATCTGGGCAAGGTTTTGCCACGCTTTCTTTCGCTGTTGCTTTCACTTGAATTGTGTTCCTTTGCAGTATTTCATTCTCATTTCCGTCTTATTCGAATTGTTTTCATTCGCATTTTATTGGAATAGTTTTTCTTGGACTTGCTCTTTCCTTCGCGCTGTCTTCGTTAGCAATTAATTGCATTCGTTTGAAATCGTACTGTTTAGGAATCTACACGGTTGAGGTTACGGCTGGAAATATATTTGGCTTTGAAAGCGCTATGGTTGAGGTGGCTGCACTGGATCCAATCAAGGGCGTTAATATATATGTTAATTCTTCCACCTTCCTTGTAAACAGTCCCATAAATTTGGCTGTCATGGTTGTTGAAGGAAATGAAGTGACTGTGGAAATAGACTTTGGTGACCAGTCTCCAGTCACTAAAGGGTTCATTGAAAGTGCAATGACGGAATACAACCGTAATCTTAATAGATTCGTTGGTTGGTACAATGTGTCGAAAATGTAAGTATGGAGTGCTGGCTTACTTTGCTCGCTGCTGAAACTGTTTTGAAGAGACAATTGCTATTAGTTAGCGGATACCTAACAAATGTTTGATGCATATCAGACTTTAGAAAGACGGTGAAAAGAAAGCTATAAAAACAACTGAGAACTTCTTTACTTACATTTCTGGCAAGGACCAGTGAAAAGTCAAATTATATGCAAAGCAGATAGCAGATATAAGTCTTTCAGTTGATTTTCTCTGATCCGTTCGGCACCTTTTCATGAGTATGTTTATATGAGAGGTTGACATGCGCGTCTACTTGCTGAGGATGGTCTTCTGCTACCACTGCCATCATTTAGAAGAGGAGGCCTTAACTTTGTTGTAGTGAAGAGTAGCAATTTTGATTTCGGAGTAAAATGGAGAAGATATTTAAGAACACAACCGTTGACATAAGATAGTGGGAGCCATATCATAAATGTTACAAATACTCTAGAGTAAATATTGATCGCATAATAACACCATCCGATGACGTTTCGTTGCGCTAGCAGAGCCCATCCCACTCTCATATATCTCCCAATCCATTCATATATATCCTCATCTACGGTTGACTAGCATGATTGCAAAACTAGGACGTCGTCGCAAACTTTTCTTCAGCATTTTCATCTCACTCACAATTACGCACTTTTAAGGACAAGATCTTGTAGACTTGAGATGCAAATTGCTTCAGGCAGCATGATGCGATACGCCGGGATGAAACGGCAGCGACTTGCTATCATTAAACGGGGCTGAATATTGAATCTTGTTGGAAAGAGATTCGCTTTGTTTACGTCAGTCTGTGATATCTTAGTTGTGTTGGCATTCTCTTGGTAACGTTATTGTTTGCGTATAGGTATCCAGCATGTGCCTACGTAACTGTCACAGTTAAAGTCTACAACTTTTTAACTAAGCCCGAAGATATGATCAGCCTTACAAAGTTCTTAAACCTAACATCGGTGTGCCCGCTTTCGAAACTGTCTGTAACGCCAAACCCGATGATTGCCAGCAACGGATGGGTGTACAGCCAGGTCAACGTCACTGTCATCTTGCACATCGAGCTGATGCAAGGCTCGTTCCCCATGTTCAATATTTCTTTTGGGGATGCATCATTCGAAATTGTTGACCAGTCAAGGAGAACGTCTCCTCAAGTAGTTGTAAAAGAGCACGCGTATTCGACCTCTGGCGTTTATAACATATCCGTTGTGATTTTTAATCAGCTTCTTTCGATCCGCAGTGATGCAATAACGGTCAGTATCCTCGAGTGTGCGCCTCCTGCAGTCGAGATGAGCGGCAGCGGAGATCACATGAATCCTGCTGAAGTGTCACGAGGTACTGACTATACAGTAAAGGCCTCGTATACATATGAAGTTCCACAGTGCCAAGCTCAAGTTAGTCGGTATGTAGCCTTCACAAAATGGAAACTGGTTAATGGTCAAAGCAAAGAAGTGATGACGACAATACCTGCTGATGAGCGACAGTCTTTTCTTTTCACGATACCGCGGTTGAAGTTTCCGGCAGGAGATTACATGATTAAGTTGGAGATGATTTGGCGACAAGTGACAATTCCGCATGCATCTTATGTTCGAATCGTTTCTCAACGGCTATCTGCCATTCTCTCAGGAGGGTTTCAGCGCTCTATTGGTTTTGAGGTTCGTGAAAAACTCCTGGACACATCGAATCACATAATGACCACGTATAATTTCAGCTTGGATGGCAGCGGCAGCTACGACCCGGACGTACTCGGGCTTGCTGCTCCCAGGTTTGAATACTCGTGGCGATGCCGCCTTTTGTCGTCTGATTCTGTAGTGAACGCGTCCTTAAAAGAAAGATCGTCTAACACAGGGGGCTTTTTCTCAGGAGGATATTGTCTCACTAGATCCTGGCAAAATATTTCTCAGCACAGAATGTATGCTATAGAATACGGAATTCTTCGCCTGCACACTAGCATGTTTCTACAAGGTGTGGAATACGAGTTTGAAGTGAATATTAAACAGGGGGAAAGATCTTCCTTTGGCTATCAGCGTCTGCTGTTTTTACCAGGCGATCTTCCTGCAGTCGAAATGAGGTGAGTGTCTCGGCGATTCTTGTTTATTAATGTGATTTTCAAATCATTTCTTTGTCTTGTGATTATGCGGCTAATTTTGCTCAGCTTTGTTAAATCTCTTATCAAGGTTTTGCTTCTTCAATCTAGGTGCAAATTTAACTGCCGAGAGAAAGTAAATCCTCAAGAGAGATTGGTACTGGAGTACAGTTGCACATTGTGTCTTGTAGGAACACTGTAAGTGATGAGTATATCACAAGGTTCTCATCAGCCTTTCGCTGCATGTCGTAATCCTTTCGAAATTTCGAGGATTCGATTTCCGTACGCATTCGTCATGCGACGCCCCTATACGTTTATGCGATTTACTGTGAACTAAAAATTGCCTGCAAGAATTCAATATTTTATGGCTTAGAATTATGAAAAAGGTTTTTCTGCTCCGATTAGCCATTCTAGGAACAGCTCTCATATACAATTTCCGTTCTTTTCTAACAATTTTATGCTAATCGCTTAAATGTGAACTCTCAAAATATATTTGTTTTCCATGTTGATGCTGCTGTTGTCATCGTAAGTGAGTACGTTTAATGATGTTAATGTTTTAGTATCGATGCTCAGTGGGAATTACTAGAAACAAATGGCGAAAG
>QQSS02181564.1:0-14216 GCA_003687565.2 Craspedacusta sowerbii
CTTCAACGCTTGAGGGCCACCTCTAAATATTGTCCAATTGTAATGATTTTTTGCCCATAATGCTTTTTCTACAAGTGGAACACATTGGTGGGGTGCCATAGTTCATATTATGCCTTTTTTTGCTATACGCTAAGGGCCACCCTAATATATATAAATATATATATATATATATATATATATATATAATATAAATCAGTTTGCTGCCATTATGTGTAACAGACTGAGAAAACAGAAATCCGAGGTTATCTGGGCTCTTGCCAATCAAAATGTCATCATCAGGCTATATAAAAACAGAAAATAGTTACAGATGTTGTAATGCATGATGTCATCAGTGACAAAACCAAAATGAAAAACAAAACCAAAATCAAACAAACTATCTCAAAAAGAAAGATTGGGCCTAAATATTATAAGTAGAGAAATCTTTGTTTATATATAACCTTTCTTTGATCGTTTAATAAGCTTGCCAGCAAGTGGTGAGCAAATAAAGGTGCCCTGAAAACCTCTAGTACTTGGTATTACCAATATGAACTTAAGGGACATCAACACCACATAGGGCTCAAGTTATAATTCAGACACATGTTGCTTCTGGATCTTTCTTAGTTGTTGTGTTACTTTATCAAATGAGCCAAGGAAGGGCAAAATAGTTTTGAGGCGCTCTGTTTTCTTGGTTATTCTTCCAAATAGATTTGAAATTAAGAAATTCAGCAGTTATTCCATTCCCCAAACGCCAGATGCGTTTCGCCCTATGCGGGGCTTATCAGTGACGTGCATGGGAACCAAACCCGGGTCGCCAGACTGGAAAACAGAGCACTTACCACTAGACCAAGAGAGCTGAGTGAACTGGTGAGAACTGTACAACATAGTGACTTGCTAACTAACAAATTCGGAAGCATATTTACATAACTAAATTGTGGTCTAGTGGTAATTTTTGTTCGCTTTTGTTTGTAATATAGCCTGATGAATCCAAAAGATACTGTCGAAGGCTTGCATCCCTTAGATCAGCTAATAATCATGGAGATACAATGGCTTTTTCAACTTTTTAGACGAAGAACTAATAGCCGCACAATATTAACGGACAATTGTGTTAGGTTACTCTCTAGAGGTTACTACATTCCTGTACATTTTTTGTTAATCATAATTTTTGGTCAAGTTACTATCGGAAATACTTGCCTTTCGCTGGGTAACCGATCCAACCACTGTGTCTCAAATATGAGATTAAAATTTAACCCCACATACGTTGACAAACATTGAAGGTTCTGTTAGTGCAATAACATGATTCCCGCTCAAGCTAAACTTTGTTGCAGTTGAAATCTTGCATTGCGTTTGAAGATGGATTAAAACCAAGTGAAACTTAATCACACAGGAATGGCATGTCTAAATTAAGGTTGTACACAGCTGTGCCCTCGTTTCACAGCATTATGCAAATGTGATCTAGCGACGCATGAAATGGAAACGTGCACCCTGGCTTGGCACTGACAGTGGCTAGTAGCTAACTGGGGGAGAAAGAAGAGGTTACTCATTGGAGGATCCAGAGCACATTAATCAATAGTCAAAACAAATCACTCAAATTGTTGTGACCGTTAAAAAAATCAACAAAATAAGGATTCAACTAAGAACCACAATCAACTATAAGTATAAAGGCTCTGAAGGGTTTAATAGTAAGTTAAAGGAAGCTAGTTTAAGACTCCTGATTAATATAGCCCCATATTGCTGTGAAACGCAAGGATTTGATTATTATGATTGGTTTTGTTTGTGGTTAGTGACAAACATACAAAATTGTGTTAGACCGAAATAATCTTACTGATAGCATAGTGTCTATCACATAAAAAAGAATTAAAATCAGTGGCTGAAAAAATAACTTTGGTAATATATGTTGAATATAACATCTGAGAGAAATAAGACGATGGTTAGCAGTCAAATAGGAAAGTGCCAAAGAAGATATCTGCCATGGCTGAACAAACAGCAGTCATGAATGCATTCGAGGCACAAAAAGTACAATACCTTCAGGTAGTTGCAAAGTAGGCTAGGTATCTCATATGCACATGAATACTATAATTTTGACAGTGCCAATACATTAAAAATTTTCTAAATCAAAGGAAAACCTGCCAATGCGTAGAAGAAAAGACTAAAGTATGAGACAAATTCAGATATTTGAATACATGGGAAGTCATTGAAAGTGATAGGAATCCGAAATACGAAAATAACAAAATGGAACCGTTCTTGTGATGTGTTTGGTCTGCAGGATGCCTGCTTAACTGCAACACTTATGCATTAAACACAAGGCCATTGAAGAGCATGCAAAATAGATTTTAAAAAAAATTATCTTTAACCCTGACAAGCAGTCGTTTATGGGTCAGGTCAATTGGGGAATGCAGATTGGCCAGCACTATAGCAAAGGGTCTGCATCAACCCATACAATCTATTTCATACGTTGTGGTATTCGCATCAACAGATACGATAGAAATTCATTAAAAATAGGATATCAATATGATGTTTGATAAAGAAATGACGCTTAGCGAATCAGCTGCTGCACAAGGCAAGTTATTCAAAAGATTGTGCTCAAGTTGTTTTTTTGCTTCTGGCAATAAGCTTCTTAGGTAAAACCTAAATCTGAAAACAAAAGACACTTCATACCTTCCTCAGTTGGATCGAACATTTCTTAATTATTCGAAGACGAATAGATAGCGACCTTAATCTCGTAGATGCAAGAAGATTTCAACTATTCCATTTAATAATCATCGAACCGTCCCCCAGACGCCATTACTAGTCAAAGCAGTCTGCAAAGCACCCAAACGGCACCACGGGTGCTGAAGTGATGCCATGCCACAGGTCCTATATTGGTACCTAACATTGTAACAAAAACAAACAACAAAAACAACAACAAGAATTTTATTTTCTCGGTAATAACGTAACCAACGCTACGAATTGCTGAATATTGGCATAAAAGACACGGACCAACAACGATCATAGCACTCAAAACCTGTCCCACGACACTATAACCGGTCAATCTGATTTGGACTGGCTCTAAGTCAAACCCTTAGTGGATCCTGATGAGGTTCGCAAAGGTCGTTCGAAAGGCCTTGAGGAATTCATGACAACATTTACTACTACAAAATTCAAGTCGCCAACAAACGCTGCCCAAATGCATCTTTGGAACAACATAAGCCAAAAACAGAGACTAACCCTTTCAACCGTCGAGAATGACCCCAAGATAGTAATAAAGCCGGCTGATAAAGGTGGAAAGGCTGTTCATAATGAACAAAACGGAAAATGACAAGGAGTGCTTAAAAATATTGACGAACACCGATTTTTATGAAAAACTACAGCTTGATCCGAATCTAAATTATTTGTCAAAAGTTCAAGCCCAGACAAAAGAGCTTCTTCAATGGGTTATGTGGAAAAACAAGAAGCTCTTATAATGAGCGCCATGTTGTTCGAGGTCGACCTTGCTTCCGCCTGCCTCTAGGTGGTACCCATGTTAGAGCTGCTTTTTTTACACGTGGATTCCTTTGTCTAAAAATGTGTCCAGCGAGTCTGAGGCGTTTCTTAGTCACGATGTCGTTTAGGGGCCAGGAGGATGCTTGGCGTAGGACCTCTTCATTTGCAATACGTTTGCGATTTGAGATGCGAAGAATTTGTCGCAACCATCTTTGCGTTGCAACGTTAAGTCTTCGTCCAATCTTCGCGATTGCTTTCCACGTTTCACATGCATAGGTCGCGGTCGGGTTGACGATGCAATTCAGTAGGCGAATTTTTCCCGCCGAGTTGATGGAGTGAGTCTACCAGATTGGCTTGAGTTGCCAGAAAACAGCTCCTGCTATCGCAATTCTGTGGGTGACATCGTGGTCGGCGTCTTCGTCCGTTGCGAGCACACTGCCGAGGTAGGTGAACTGGTAAACTTCTCCCAGTTGGTCGTGTCCTACGCAGATGTCATCGCCGCTGGCTTTATGCCCATGCCGCATGACCTTCGATTTCTTTCCACTTATCCGTAATCCCACCTTAGCAGCTTCTTGTTCAAGGCTGGTCGTCAAGTCCTTCAAATGCCTACGAGTGTCAGCGAGCATTCGATGTCGTCGGCGAAATCTAGGTCGGTAAGGTGAATGTGCTATCCAAGGTGTTCCGAAGCCCTCGCGGTCCATGGCAGACGGCATAACGAAATCGATGGTTAGCAGAAACAAGAAGGGAAAAATAACACATCCTTGTCTGACACCGGTGTGGATGGGGAAAAACTCTGTGTTACCACCTTCGGTGCCAACACAGCAACTGGATCCGTGGCAAAGGCTCTGAAAGACGTCGATGAATTTTTGTGGAATGCCATATGCGCGGGCGATACTCCGAAGAGATTCTCTATGGATGCTATCAAATGCCTTTGTAAAATCCACGAAGTTAATAGATAGCTTTTGCTGATATTCCTAGCTCTGTTCGATGATTGTTCTACAAACAAAGATTTGCTCTGTACAAGACCGACCACTGCAAAATCCGGCTTGCTCCTCGCGGAGTTTTTCGTCAACTGTTTTCTGCAGTCTTTGACGTAAGATGATGCTGAACGCCTTTCCAGGAACCGAAAGAAGGGTAATCCCTTGGCAATTATTACAGTCCGCTAGGTTGCCTTTCTTTGGTTGCCTCACGATGACTCATTTTCGCCAGTCCTCTGGTACTGTTGCCATCATCCAACATGAGTTCAGAAAATTTGTCAATGCATCAACAAGGCTATGGCTACCGTGTTTGAGCATTTCTGCTGACACCATGTCCAGGCCTGGCGCTTTGCCATTCTTGAGAAGTCGAATTGCCATGGCGGTTTCAATTGTTGTGATCGCATCAATCCTAACATTTAATGGGTTGTGGCAGTCGGGCTGCATGAAGGTGAAGGTGGCTGTAGGTGGCGGTTGGTTTAGGGTTTCATTGAAATGCTCTGCCCAACGGGCCTCTTTCTCTTCATCGGTCAGAATCATTTTCCCACTTTGCCCTTGATAGGTGTTTCCTGACTACCTGACGGTAGAGCTCATTGGTGTCGTTACGATTCGCTGCCTCTTGCGCTTTCTGTCCTTTTCTCCAACCAATCTCGCTTGTCTCTACGACAGCTCCGTTTCACACTTCGGTTTAGTTTACGATAAGTCGTTGCCGTTCCTAATTTCTCTGCTTCTCTGTGCGCTTGGTCGCGGTCTTGTTTTGCCATTCTTCGCTTATCGAGGAGGTCCCACGTTCGTCCTTGGATCCACCGCTCCTTTCATGTCCCTCGTCTTCGCCCAAGCATGGTTTCGGCACATTGCATAATCGCTTCTTTTATCTTGGACTATTGGTTTTCGACTTCATCTTCCTCAGCTAGGGCCTGGAAGCGGTTGCTTAGTTTGATCTTGAACTGCTCAGCTATACCACGGTCTTTCAGAAGGTCCACAGCAAAAGGACGTGGTAGTTCGTGCCAGGCTTGTTGCGCTTTAAACCGAGACGAAACGTGGATCGTTGGAGTAGTGGTCTGAAACAATGTCCACCCCTCTGCAGGCTCTCACATTTAGAAGTGATGGGCGCCACTGCTTGCTAATGCAAGCAAAATTGATTTCGTTTATCTTAAGGCCTTAAGATAAATTTGTGCTCAAAAAACGTGTTCCCGATCGAGAGGCCGTTCATCGAGTGGGAGGATATTAAACGGTTCCCGTTGTCATTGGTCTCATCCGCTGACCCGAATGGACCCACCATGTGTTCAAGACCACACCGGTTCGCGTTGATCTTAGCATTAACGTCGCCAATGAGGATGATGAGGTCGTGACGTGGAGTGTCGTCTAAGACGTCTTGGACTTGGTCGTAGAAGGCGTCTTTGATTTCGTCGTCTGCGGCCTCAATGGGAGCGTATATTTCGGTTTCGGTATGATTCGGTCGCTGACGGGTCTCCAACTTGTGAGAGCCGATTTTGCTCTAGTGGTCATGATGAGTCCAAAGCCTCTAGCGTTTTCGGTGTCGTGTCCAGAGTAAAGGATGGTCTTGCCCTCACTGGTCAAACGGCCACAGCTGGTCCAGCAACATTTCGCACATTCCGACTATGTCTAAATTGTAGTAGTCGAATTCTTTGAGTAGTTGGGTTAATTTGCCACACAGCAGGAGTGTTTGTACATTCCACGATCCAATTTTAGTTTACTTCTTTGCATTGAAGATAGGACCTCCCATCGAGCGGTGGATGACCCGCGGGCTTTGCCTCCATTGCCTTCATAAAAGAGTGACCATCTTTGCTGTGGATTAGTCGTTTTTGCTGATTATTTCTTACCGTTTCATTAGCAATTGGATTTTCACGGGGTCGGGTTACTAACCCGACGCCCAACCTTCCTCCTTTAGCAACCGGGCTCAGGACCGTCCATGGCGGAGTTAATGGAGACGGTGCTGACAAGAAACACCATGCTGTTCGACAATCGCTTGTTCCATCAAACACGGGGCACAGCTATGGGCACTCCTTTTGCTGTTAACTACGCAAATATTTTTATGCGAAAGTTTGAGTCGAGATGAGTTACCAGCTATCGGCACCTTTTTGAAAAATCACCCTCACGCTGGTACCTTTACATGGACGACATGTTTTTCGTCTGAGAAGGAAATAAGACCATTATCTTTGTTTTTGCGACGACTTAGCAACTTCTTACTTTGCCGCTACTATAAGATTCACCACCACCACATCCGAAGCAATATTCTTCGACGCAAAAGTTATGTTGGACGGAAGATATACCACGAACCTCTACTCACAAATCAACTTCTGCGCATGCTTACTTGAATTCGAAAAGCGATGATCTTCCTTTAATCTTCAAACATATATTCCATTCTCGCAATTCACGAGGATTCGAAGAATTTGTACCAACATACCATATTATAAGAAGCATGCTAACACCTTTATGTCGTACTTTAGAAACCTGCTTACATTTAGCAGGGAAGATTTGTTTAAAATAAGCACGCAAATGGCGAGCAGCACGAAAAACTAGAAGCTTGCAATTGTTTTCCGAGAGTGCTTCATTCAATATATGAGTACATTTGCCATAAGTACCGAAACTCTTATGCATTGATACTAACCGGTCTAGCTGCAACATATTTTATGCTGTGTTATATACTTTTTCTTTTCGTATATCTGTCAGCTGGCGAATTCTTTTGTTATGATAAGATAAGATAAGAAAAGATAAGATAAGATATGATAAGATAAGATAAAAAGATAAGATAAGAGGAAGATCGAATTATTTAAAGCTACCCCGTCATTTTCCTTGTCAGAAAGAGCCATGGTCATGCTCACGTATATTTTTAGTCTTTTCAATATAACAGGCTTTTCCGAAATGCTTGCAGTTGGCCTATATGCTGTATGGAATAGGCATCGTATAACAAAATGTTTTGAACTTGCCACTTATTATTAGAATAATTAATCGTAGTTTCCAAGACATCTAATACACACCACTATCAATGCATGATGCTGTTTCTCAGGTTTCCTAGTCATAAAAAGACCCTCATTATGTTTTTTTGTGATGTCACATTCGCTTGGAGGGCCTTCTTCATGTTTAGAGATAGTAAAACGACGGTTCTGGAACGCTCTTGAGACGTTCTCGAGACATCGTCGACTTTTGCCTACGTCAACGGTCATTTTCTGCTTATGGAACACTCATAAGACATTCCCCGAAGAATTCACGACGGTTCCCGCGACATCATCGATCTTAACATCCTAAAAATGTCATGTTTATCTAAAACACTCTCTCGAGAAAATTAAAGTTCTAGAACATTTGGGCGTTCTAAAACACCCTCTATAGAAAAATTACATTCTGAAGCACTTGGCGGTTCTGGAAAACTCTTTCTAAGAAAAAAAAATTTTGGAAAACTTGGCGGTTCTGGAACACTTTCTTTAGGAAAACAACACTCTCTCTAGGAAAATGCAATTCTGGAAAACTTGGCGGTTCTGGAATATTCTGTCTAAGAAAATAACATTCTGGAACATTTGGCGGGTCTGCAAAACCATCTCGCGAAAGATAACATGATGGAACACTTGGCAGTTTTGTAAACGCTCTCTAGCAAAATAAAATTCTGGAACACTTGGCGGTTCTGTCAAACTCTCTCTAGGAAAATATCATTCTGGAACACTATTTATTGACACCGTTTACTCCTTGACGTACCATGTAACTTTTTAAGCTTAATGAATGAAACTGTGATTCCGTGCTCAATTTTATTGTGCTGTACGGTACTTAATCCGTGAGTGTGAAAATAAGCTTTTCCAAGACTTGAAGACTTAAGGAGCTTGTGATCATTTGCTTAGGTTGGTGACTTGCAACTTCCAAAGGCTTTTCATGCAAAGCAGATTTTGAAGTGGGTGAGCATGGCATAAAATTTTCAGTTAATTGAAATAAAAGCCGTCACCAAGTACGTTAAGTCAGTAAGACATGATGTATCGAATGACATAGGTTGTAACTATAATGGATTTTGAAGCCCAACTTTGCTCAATAATCTCTTGTAAGCTCGAATGTGGCACTGCTGAATACTCCCTTCTTATGTTACCATACAGTGATTAGGGACGGAGTTACAAAGATTAGAAAATACACGGGTTCACTGAAAATCAATACCTACTCACTGTTACTGCCGTGGTACTCCAGTTAAGTGGACCTGAGGTATAAGCAAAGCTTTTTTCTTACCCATAGAAAACAAGTGCCAAACCAGTTGTCGACGAAGCACCAGGTTTCAGATTGCATGGTTGCTCCAATTAAGCCAAGCATAAAGTAAAGCAATAGCTGCTTAAAACGTTTATATAAGTGGTGATCTTTACTCATACAAATATAAATAAATATGAATAAAAGCGCATATATATATATATATATATATATATATATATATATATATATATATATATATATATATATATATGTACTACTGAATAGGCAGATTCAAAACTAATCTAGATCTTTGCAAACTATTTCATGCTACTACATTCATCAGATCAGTTTTCACTCTGCTTATTCAGTGGTATACAGCTCTGGTGCAATCCATAGATCACTTTACGATCTGTGCTACCACAACACACGGAACATTATATATTTTAAACGATCTGATCATAAAAGTCCTGCCGAAAAGCATGAAAGAAAATATTCGGAGCAAGACAAACAGCTTAATACTCCAAAACCAATCCTTTCTAGCACTGTCATATTTCGGAGTACCAGTTGTTCTCGTAATAAAGTTTCAGGCAAACCAGGATATCTTTCTATCACAACTGATATATGCAAAGCTTTTGAAAGCTTTGATGAAACCCAGGCCATCGGATGTGATGGGTCGTCGCTTTTTTGCTGTTGCATTGGTGGGCAAGTGTTACGTAGGTTGCTCGTCCCTTGCCGCTCTTCTTAAACTGTTTTGGAATTTCCACGTCCTTTTTATATTCAATGTTAAGGCCCATACCCCATTCTGATAAATATAACAAGAGGTCATGATAATAAAAGTCCCACGACAAATCATGAAGGATATTTCACTGTAGGGGAGTGTTCGGAACTGTGTCAAAAGTCACCCAAAGCTCAAGCCAAATGGATCTGGATTAAACTAGTAATCTTTATTATATAACTATCTTGCTGGCTTTACTCGCTGAACATGATAAGAGAAACAGATTTTAGCGAGCTTGACTTTAAGTCTAAATGTAATATATACATGCATACATATACATATGCGACATACGTGTAGATGATCGACTCGAAACAGTAGAAAGCGAAGTGATAGCAGGCTAGACATCAGCGTACATTGTAAACGTGCGTTACCCTGACGACTGATTGTTCATTTATTTAAATTGGAGTTTGCGTGTTTGCTAGTTTGTTTGTCTGAAGAAGACTGATGAGCAGTCGAAACATGTTCCGAAACAATTGAAACCAATCAGCTTTTATTTATGCTGATTATTGAACAGCTTATTGTAAACGTGCGTTACCCTGGCGACTGATTGTACATATGTTTATATTGGAGTTTGCGTGTTTGCTAGTTCGTTTGCCTGGGCATTTTGGTAGTCCATTTTTACTTTGGCAAACTCATCCGCGTCGCTGGATACGTTTGATAAGTGGGCGCTTATCGCAGCTGGCGTAATATCTTTGAAGGGTGATTGAACTTCTTGTGAATGTATAACGGTGTGCTGGTATTCTGTACGGTCTATATTTGCCGGTAGATACGTTAAAAGTGACATCCATGTAGTTAGCGATCTGGAGGCTTGCTTGTATTGAAATTTGCAGCTGATTGTCCTTGAAGAATCGGATGAGCTCCCTTGTTTTGCCTTCTCTAACTGTGGACCAGGCAGGCATGTTGCTGTGTACACCTAGCCCATGGTCTCCGTATAGGCCGAAATCCATGTTGGGAAACAAAAGCTTCATGTGGTGTAACAAGTACAATCAGACGAGCTCACACACCTCCGCTCCATCATAGGAACCCATGGTCACATCAAATAAATTGCCATTTCTTTTATTCCATGCTTCTCCGTTTAGGAATAGAAGCGATTTCTTGGCGTGCAGGATAACCTCTTTCGCATCAGCACCGATGTTTGTATACTGCTCCGCGAACTGTAGTGGTTTTTTAAGAAAAGGCTCTGATATTGTGGCGTAGAAATCAAAGATATCGAATTGGATGAAATTTTTGTTCGTTTGTTCTCGGATGCTCTGGAACCACATGATTACGCTTCCCGTGCTTGGCCATTGTTGGACATCGGCGACTTTCCTCACTTCCTGGTTTATGCGTTCTAGATATTTTTTGCTTACAAGGCGGAGTTCTGACTTAGCTGGGTTTATTAGCCTGCATTTGGGATTATTAAAGAAGTCGTCGTTGTGATCCTTTAGAGTGATGTATGCCTCTTTTGGAGCCAGTTGCTCAATTCTGCAGTCAAGGTCAAACTTCTCGGCAATTTTCTTTCCTTCCTCGTGAATTCTTTCCTCCGTAGATGGTGAGGACTTCTCGTAGGCACTTGTTACGCTGTCGTGCAATAGCTTTCTGTATGTATCTACAGGGACTTTGTACACATTTGTTGATTTGTCGGCAAGAACTTACAGATCGGACGATGCTTTTAGGTTCTGATGTCTTCGGCCATATTTCTTTGCAATGTTGAATGATGTTTGCGAAATTTTATCGGGATTATAAGTTTATACATATCTGATTCAAAACCTTCGAGGTCTTTGTTAGTGGGCGGCGTTTTTTTCTGAAGGGAAGCCGAAGCTGTTCTTGCTTGTGTTGCTGCTGTTCTTTTCGAAGAAGTAGGCTTTCCATCGCATTCGGCTTCAACTTTTTCAATCATGCATTTCATGTGGCTCTGTTGGTTTGGTATTGATATGTTTTTCAGCGTGTAACCTTTCGCAGGCACAGAACAACATTTAAACTGTAAGCAGTGTAACTTGCAGCGGTGTTATATTTGTAATTATTGTATATGATCTTTTGGGAAATCATATTGTATGTAATCCTTGTTCCATTGTAGATCTTCTGATGAGTGCGCATAGCACGAAACAGACTGATCAAGACATGACAAAATAGATTTTCTAGATTCTCATATATATATATTGTAGCTAGATCCAGTTACAAGCGGGCTATTACTACTCCTTTTGACAAGAATTACTAGGCTAACAGGAAGTGTCATTGTGTGGAAATTTGTCTGTCAGTAGCACTGCACAAGGAGCAGGGTTCTTACAAGGAACAAGCCTAGAACTTCCGTTTCGCAAGAGTATTTGCTGGTATTAGAGATTATTGAGTTAAAACGTTAGCAGGTAGAATCCTCGTTCGGAGGAAAGAATCGACGAGCTATTCATTATAATCCTCAATGTCATACATGTTCTGGCAAGATAAATATGTCTTTACTCAAAATTTACAATGAAACAATCATACTTAACGCCATATGCGCGCACACACACATACACCAAGTAGCTAATCTAAACTTCAAGTCAAAATTAAGTTGCAGTTCGAAAGCTGCAGACGAAACATGCTCGGTCCGAAGGCCGGACTGACTTTACAACGAATCACGAAACAATATGTGCCTTTCGCCGTATCGTCGTTACGAACGATCGTGACTGTGCTGACGATTTCAATACTCGTCCTCGCACATAGACACAGATCGGTGAACGGGACCACCGCGAGATGACGTGCGGGTTTTCAGTGTAGGTACTGGAATGAAAATCAAAATGCTGGTGATGAGCAGCCATCTCTAAATACAAGCTCCCAACATTGACCACTCGTCCTACAAAATATTGACACGTGCATTACATATGTCCATGGCGTGAAGCAGGTATGAACAAAAATAGCAGTCTCATATTTGATATGGTATTAGGCCTCACGAAGGAGAACTTTATAGCAATAACGCAAAAATCGGATTCTTGTTCCTGACTCTAGTGTTTTCCGGACGGGTAAGACCGGAGCATAAAAAAGGCGTACAATAACAACAATAACAGCAACAGCAACGACAGTAACAACAGCAACAACAACAACAGCAGCAACAACAACAACAACAGCAACAACAGCAACAACAACGACAGTAGCAACAGCAATAACAACGATCTCTTTTTTTACCGTAAATGCAATGGACAGTAATTTTCACAAAATTACCTGATATAAAATAGCTCACAAACTGATTCAGAAATCCTAATGTTCTCAGCAACTGGCTATTCATTGGGGTCTAATTTGCAGAGAGCGAATCTGGATTGAATAATGAACATTTTCGTTACGATTAAAGGTATTTACGTGCGCATTTAATAGAGCAGGAGACATCCTCTGTAGCCATGGGTAATCAGTTTGAGGCTGTCACGAGGAATCCTTGTGTAAATGTCTATGCGTCAACACCTATCAAACAGCGTTAAAACTCTAGATCATTTTGAAGTAGTGATTGCTCAATTGCATTAAGATCAACAGTGGGCATACTGAAGCATGCAATATAAGCCCAAAACTCGGATCTACATCTTATTTGATGATATTTGCTTTTTTTTTTTAGCATGGCGAGGAGCTTCGAGATGTTAAATCAAACAATGCGATCGTCACAGAGCGTTTATAGATCAATAACATAAATTGAGAATCCCAGACAAAATTTGACATCTGCCTGAAGACATTCTTAGAGCGAGCTTGAGACACTCATGAATGTACCGATATTAGGTGCCTTGTGCCGACATAAGTACTGCAGTAAGCGCTGAATAACTTGACTTGTGACTGAGTTTCCTTCCTGCACTTAAGATGAACTTTGAAAGCTGGGTCATGACTAGAAGTCTACTGCTGTGTATCATCAAGTTAGTAAGAGGAAGATAGTTCATTTTCTTTACTTAGTTCACGGCCGGATTCAGACCAACTTTCGAGACCTGTTGTCTGCGTTTTACAATGTAAAGAACTAAAAGTAATTTGAAAATCTTCCTGCCGAAAGTTGAGCGTTTCTTTACGATGATCGCGACGAATACTTTCAATCGCAACATTGTTAAGCATGCGCGTCAATGCAGACAGAGTTTGCAGCAAAATCCCGCGGGGTATCTTTGAGTACGATAATTAGATGCGTGCTCGACGAAACTGCCTTTCTATTTTATGCCCAGTCGAAGTCGAACTCAGCCTAGAACTCTGTGAGGATTGGATGGCGTGGGGCATTTGCTGCTGATAATTCTAGGGCGATCGAACGATCGGGCGAACGAGGGAGGCAGGTGTCTTCAGCCTGCTCTTTCCCTTCGATTGCCACCTGCAGTTAAACCATTGATGATTTACCAAGTTAAATTAAATCACTCAAAACTCATGACACGCATCATCTGAGCGCATGTGACATTCCACTGTCGACACATGCCCCGCATCAGCACGGTCCCATAGCCGAGGTACTGCCCTACAAGATACGAGCGCAACAGCGCATAATCGAAGTCAAAGTAGCTCTACGACTGGCTTTGGAGGAGACTGTCCTAGCTTGATGCATGATAATCCGACACTCCATTCTCGAGATTGCGATTGTTGATATTTCATTTCAGTTGGCCTTGCGTTATAGTCATGAGTTTTTAAAGACTCAATCCGCTATGAAACACTCATTGGATTATATTTAGTAAAGCATGTTCGACCAGGTTTGCAATAAACGACTACAGACTTTCAAAAATTGTATCAGAAGATGCGAAAGCGGGCGCAAAAAAAGAAGGAAAAATAAAAATAAGGATCTGCAACACGCGAACACATAACTATTTTGCATCCAATGAAGGTCAAGCAATTCATAAATTCATATATATTCATATATATATATATATATATATATACACATATATATATAT
>QQSS02181575.1:0-14212 GCA_003687565.2 Craspedacusta sowerbii
TAATAAGTTTTTGCCTCTTGTTTTTGTGTTTTTTGCTGTGTTTTTTTTATTTTTTGGCTTTTTTTTGTTTAAGTGTGTAACGCATTTATTTTTGAAGTTCTTCCCCCCCCCCCCCCTATATTGTTTAGATTTGCCTTTTTATGCGAAAATACAGAAATATATGATTTTTGTTTTGGGATGGAAATACTGTCACTTTTGGACTTCTCGCTTCTTTATGGGGCTTTGTGCTTTTTTTTTTTTTTTTTGTTTTTGTTTTTGTTTTTTGTTTGTTGTTTGAAATTTCGCTATCTCTCTGCCCATAATGTTAGATGAAGAGCTGAAGAGTAGGCAGTCGCTTGAAATTGGAATCAAGTCCAAATGCAACGTAAGCAGCAAGAAATACACCTGTCTTGTGTTCCAATCTTCGCAACTGTAGGCTGGTGCTAGCTGCATGCTAGTGGCGTCCCTCTCTCTTGCTAATCACGTCTGTTTAAAATTGCTCCTTAACATGTTTTGGAAATCTAGTGCATGTAAATGCTTGAGTAAGTTAATCGGAATTTATTATGAGGATATAAGTAAGACTAAGCGATGGTATATGCTAACAGGTGGAAAGATAGACAGATAGACAGATCGGTTTAAGTGTCGCTAAATAATTTGAGGCCTGTTAAGTTTCCGAACGCTGGCCACGTTTTACTGAATCAGTGACACGCATGCGCTAGGAATAGAAGCGCAAGTACTGCTAACATGTTCCCAAGGTCGCAACTTGCCCAGTCGTTATTTCACGCATGGTTATTTTGCGACCTTCATCTTGTAAGCATAACTGCTGCGATATGACGTCACATCAGACCAATCGCAATGAACCGCTTATTGAGGTGTAAACGGTAGATTCATACCTTCCCTTCTAAAGGCCTTGTAGCCAACACGAACAAGGTGTTTTTGTTTAGATCTTAAAGGAGCTTTATGGCACTGTTTAGGGACCAGCCCAATGGTCTAAAAATTAATTTGCTGCACTGCTTGGTGCATGTGGCTTGGGTCGATTGCAAGATCAGTCTTGTTTGGTTTCCTTCTTTGTGCAAGAAGAAATTTGACAGGGCGGATTTTAAGGAAAGGTTATCATGAAAACTAAATACAATTTCACTTCTTACCACAACTAAACAAGGCAGTACTTAAGCCCATAATTTAACTTGCTTAGATTTGAATAATGGTCTTGATTACCCGTTCAGTTTCTTATTATTGTCCAAGCCCTTTATGGACCGAAGAAAACCAATTAAAATTTTTTATAGGCCTTAGGTTTATAGATATTATAGGTTTATACTTATCTAGGCCGATTTCAAAATATATGTGCTCGTGTGATATGAGCCTCACTGTGCGGTGGTCAGGGCTCTAGGCCACACCAAACGTTACAGTCACGTAGATATGCGTTTGAACTTGCTAGTCTAGCAAGTCATAATGTCGTATAGTTCTGACTTCACTCAGCTCTCGTGGTCTAGTGGTAAGTGCTCTGCTTTCCACTCCGGCGACTCGGGTTCGGTTCCCATGCACGTCACTGATGAGCTCCACATAGGGCGAAACGCGTCTGGCGTTGGGGAATGGAGGAACTGGTGAATTTCTTAACTTGGCCAATTTCAAAATATTTGTGCTCGTATCATATGAGCATGGCTGTACGGTATTCGGTGCTCCTGGCAACACCAAACTTTACAGCTATGATATATGAAAACAATGATGGCAGCTCATTAATGGCGGGAGATAATGTCGGCTTCAGGAAATCAGTTGCTTGTCTAACTCTACCACCTGATATCAAATCAATCGATCTCTTGCTGCGACGCTTGGACTTCCGATTCACTGGGTTACAGGTAAAGTAAATGAACGACCATAGAAGACAGTATAGCATTACTGAAGGCTTTTGACTGCTAAAAGGAACATTCACTGGATGGCCAATGTTTTTTTAACTATGTCCTTCCTTGGAAGTAAAACAAAGGAAATTCATGTGGAGTCCAAGTCGTTCGGTTTTAAGTAAGGAAAAACCCCTGGATCGCATTGGAAATGGAGGATCCAGTGGATTGCCGGAGTGGATTAGTCCATTCTGACAAAGTGAGATAAATTTAGCGAAGAGCATATGATTTCCCCGCTAGATTGCGAGGCCATGCTCCCTTAAAACACAGAGGAAAGTCATTCTGTCTTCAAACATCACTGAAATGGCTTAAGAACAATAATCTTTCCCAGCCAATCTGTCATACTTGGTCTTGAATGAATATCTCTTACCTGCGGCTTACACGGTTCCCTCTGTGCAGAAACGGATGCACTTTTCCTACCGCATATGGAAGTTTAACCCTTTTTGTCATAATTATGGATGCAAGGATCAGCCATAGTATAAGTACCTTGTAAGACCACACACTCACGCCTCAGTAGTTCCGATAATATGTTTTGGTAACACGGGGGCATCCCTTAATAAAATCTTGGACGTTTATTTCGTTCGGACTCTCTTCAGAATAAATAGAGAGTAGAAAGTACTGCAAAGAATAAATACTGAATAGATAAATACCAAATGGAATAAATGAATGCAGAGACAGAATAGATAAATGAGCAAGTTGGGTTGATCTTGTCAACGATTGACATTACACGATAGATTTTGGGGAAATGTCTGCGCGAGTACACGGCGACAAGTATGTCAGTATCAAGTCTTCATTTTATGAATTTCATTCGTCCTCGTTGTTTTCGGATGCCGGTAGTTTGACGCAAGACAGGAGATAGGCCTAAATTGCTGACTGCCATAGCCATGGGGCTTAGGAAAGTCGCAATTTTTATCAGTGCCAATGGCGTTAATATTGATCTATTCTATCTTGCGGATACTATGTAACCCAAATCCTAACCCTAATCTCATTCTTTTCCAGGCCTGGATTAGCCAATAGAGCCACAAGGTCCGGGACTTGGGGGCCCGTATGAGGTAGCTCCCCCCCCCCCAAACGCATTCAGCAACTTTTTTTCTTCATCCAGAGATCTCTGAGCTTTGTAAGAGTTAGCATTCAAATAGAGCTTCGGTTAAAGACATAAGTGGCGACGCAACGAAAGCATTTCAGAATATAATGAAATCTCAATGTAATATTGCTAAAGAATAAAAATGGGAAACTCAAAATGGGAAATCATAGTAGAAACAGCAAGTCTTTTTTTGTTATTACGTTGCCTATGTGAGATGAAATTTTACAGGTTTTCTTTCGTGC
Source organism: Craspedacusta sowerbii (assembly GCA_003687565.2). NCBI lineage: Eukaryota > Metazoa > Cnidaria > Hydrozoa > Limnomedusae > Olindiidae > Craspedacusta > Craspedacusta sowerbii. The sequence goes on from QQSS02181575.1 coordinate 3,198, forward strand.
AAGAAAAACTTTCCACGCGCAATAATCAAACCTGACGGCCTGTGCTGGTCTTTGTAAGTCAATGGGAGCCATATGAGACATGATTTTGAACGACTTGAGATTATAGCGAAAGGTCTTAAGCCTACCCCCGATTATGGAAGGTCCCCATCGACAGATCGAATTTGGAAAAAAAAAAACAACCAAACCATGACTAGGAAGAAGAAGTCAAATATAGTGCGAGGTATAATTTTTTCATTACAACATAATACCCAATCTTTCATACTCTTCAAACCTAATTCCAGAGAAAGGCAGAAGTGTACAAAATGTGGCAAATAAATTAGCATTTTTGAGTGATCTGAACTTGTCAGTAGACGAATATGCAGTAAATATAATACAATATTCTGACGAGCTTCTCGATGAATATCCTGAGGATCTTTTATATGAATCTTTGTAGAGAATTGAATCAACTGCACTGCGATCTACGAGCAAAAGATGGAAAAGGTGAAAACATGTTATGTCTTGCTAAGCCATACAAGATTATAGCCAATGATAGAACACAGCAAGCATCTTCAATGCTTAAGTCGCAATTCGAATCTTCCTGGTATTTATTTTTACGAATTGCACGGCAGAAGGTTAATACCTTTTAAAAACCAAATTCTTCGGCAGAGCATTAATTCGAACGAAGGACCGTCTGTTGAGCAGTTTAAACAATTAACTTTTATTTTGGCGGCCAGATGAGCTCCTGTAGAATAAATAATAAATTTACAACAAATGATTAACGTCTTCGAACGAACGGAGCACTGGCTATTTTAATTAGCTACACTTTCTTAGACAGCCTGATATGGTCCATTAGAATGATAATAATATCGATATAATGAACAACCTCTTCGGTGAACCCCAAGCATTGATGTGGGTGAACGGTACAGCTATAAGTGTTAGGCAGTATTAAATAATTTACTTTTTAAACCACCAGATGAGGTCTAGTAGAATAAATAATAAATTTACGATGACCAACGTCTTCAAACGAGCGAAGCACTGGCTATTTTAACTAGCTACACTTATTTTAGACAGCCTGATAAGGTCCATTAGTATGATAATAATATCGATATAATGAACAACCTCTTCGGCGCGAAGCGTTGATGTGGGTGAACGGTACAGCTATAAGTGTTAGGCAGTATTAAATAATTTACTTTTCACACCACCAGATGAGGTCTAGTAGGATTAATAATAAATTTACTACAATACCCAACGTCTTCGGCGAAGCATTGACTTGCATGAGCCGCAAAGGGTATAAATGTTGAGCAGTTGAAATGAACGGCTGCTAACATAGACTTATATTAAGTTTAATTTATATTTAACTGTAAAGTGTTTACGACCTTAAGTGCGATCGACGAAGAAAATCACAAAGCATACTCGTGAAGCCGCATCGGACCTTGATAGATTAGCGTAACAACCGAAACGAAGCATCGTAACATGCCGAGGCGGTCCACCCCACCCAAGCTCTTAGTCTCATTCGACGCTACGGATATTACTGATTACAGATGGAATGCCATATCAGCCATTGCTAAACCTGAAAAAGTTTAGGACTCCAAGCTTAATGGTTCCTTGCTGGACTTAAGCGAAACATTTGTGTACTCCGATTTGCTTGCGTCACAAATCCGTTCGGGCCGTTCCTGTCCCTTGGCATTTCGAAAGCCGTCCTCTATTCAACGCTTGCCACTCTCGGGTTCTTACTTTTCATTTGTTTGCGGAAGACGTTGGGCATATTTCTAAATTTATTGTTAGTTCTACTAGACCTCATCTGATGGTCTAACAAGTAAATTATAACTTATCAACACTTAATAGCGCTTTGCCGTTCACGCAAATCAATGCTTCGCCGAAGACGTTGGTCATTTGACAACAATAGCGAGACTTGATTCATTCGGAAGTGCAGATGCATGCTCCTCGTACGAGCGTCCATTCATTTTAGTAAACACTTATTGGTGCTTTGACAATGGAGCAAGAAGTTATCCAGTAATCAAGTATTCGCGGATGCTGTCGGGATGATCCAATGGAGGATAAATGTACCTCCAACTAACTTTCTGAGCTAAGAACCCAACCCAACCGCGGGAAAGTTCGCAAGGAAAACGCGGGTCCTTTAAAAGAATTAAATTACCTTTACATAAATGCACACATAAAATGGTAGTTACATGCTTGGGAACTAGAAAGCCACTAAATTAAGCTACGCATGTCTAATGAAGCAAATTGGCTGAACGCCCTGCAGCCATGGAGTCCACAGGCGTATCCTTTCCGTAAACACAGGGAATCAAAGAAAAGCTACTCTAAGCAAAAAGAATCCAAACATCCATACAGAATCCATGCATCCATATAGAAGCCACACGTCCATACAGAACAACGCTATACCAATTCAAGATCCCGACGCGATCGTAAGCATTTATTCTCAAGGAAGCCAACTTATTCATTTAAGTCGTATCCAAACGTTTTAATTCCATGGGATGGGACCAATTTTATTTGTCAGCACTTGCTCAGGTTATCATGCAACGATCTTAATTCTCAGAGATCAAATAAAAAGAATAAAGAAGAACGAAACAAAGGGGTTTCCTCCAAGGACTGCCGATTGGCAATGACTGTGCAAACAAACCCGTATGGAGCATCATATGCAGCCATAAAATAAAAAAAAAGTACCTTCGAGTGTAAATCACAATGCCCATACCCGAGACGCTATAACACCCATTGATCAAATGAATAAATAGGTCCCGCTACGATCGTTAAATCTTAGCTTTAAACTGCTCCAAGGCCGCATGAAACTGCTCCTCCTCTGTTGATCCCGTCAAAGCCGTCAAAGAGCTCGCTCCACCAGAAACCGTTTCGGAGATCTTGTCGTAATAACCGGTGCCGACTTCCCGCTGGTGCTTGTGGGCAGTGAAACCGTGTTTTTCCAGGGCGAACTCGTCCTCTTGAAGCTCGACATAGGCTGCCATACCTCGATCTCGATAGCCACGCGCCAACTTGAACATGGCATGGTTTAGACTGTGGAAGCCAGCCAGCGTCACAAACTGATATCGGTACCCCATCTTGCCGAGCTCCTGCTGAAACGTAGCAATCTGTGGGTCGGACAGATTGGACTTCCAGTTGAACGATGGGGAACAATTATACGCAAGCGGCTTACCAGGATACTGGCTGTGGATGGCATCCGCGAATGCCTTAGCCTCTTCCAAGTTAGGTCTGGCTGTTTCGCACCACACCAGGTCAGCGTATGGGGCGTAGGCAAGACCACGAGCAATGGCTTGAGTTAGACCTGGCCGAGACACAAAGAATCCCTCGGGTGTTCTCTCGCCAGTAAGAAACGGCCTGTCGCGATGATCGTGGTCAGAAGTAACCATGTTGGCAGCATTCGCGTCAGTACGAGCTATGATGATGGTTGATGTACCCATGATGTCCGCAGCCAGCCGTGCAGCATTCAGGGTTCTTATGAACTGGGATGTTGGCACAAGGACCTTTCCACCCATGTGACCACATTTCTTCTCTGAAGCCAGCTGGTCCTCAAAATGAACGCCAGCAGCGCCAGCAGTAATCTATGGTCGTAAAAGCAAGTTCCCAATTCAACGAAAACCCAGTAGAGCAAGTAGTTTACTTTCATTTTAGCGCAAAATGAGCACGATTAAAAGTGTTAGGAATAACACCACGCTATCTTGGACAACGAAAGCGTTTTCATGTAAGATAAGCTACCATGCTCTTCATCGATTCGAACGCATTCGCGACAACTCGTTTCTCTGGAAGTCCACAATTAAACGAAAATCCAGAATAGCAGCCATTTAACTTTCAAATATGCGCAAAATAGCGCGATAAAAAGCATAGAAATAACACCAGGTTATCCGAGACAATAATGCCATTTTCATGTAAGATAACATAACATAATGCCATACCCGCAGAAATAATTGCGCTTGGTCTATTGACTGCTCTCCGAACATTAAAACGTTGCTGTGATATTGTTATGTTTGTGTTTTTTTCACTGGCAAATAAATTTCGAGAAAAAAAAACTTACCATGTTCTTCATCAACTCGAACGCATTGAGCGCGCCACCAAAGCCAGCCTCGGCATCGGCCACCAAGGGAAGAAAGAAGTCGATGTGTTTCTCGCTACCCTCGAGATGAGCGATCTGGTCTGCCCGTGCCAACGCGCTGTTGATACGAGCCACGTGCTTCGGCACGGAATCCGCTGGATACAAGCTTTGGTCCGGGAAAGTGCCGTACGCGCTGTTGTTGTCAGCAGCGACTTGCCAACCGCTGACGTAGATCGATCTTAGGCCTGCTTTGGCCATTTGGACGGCTTGCATTCCTGAATGTCGAACGTGACAGAATCATAGTCGTTTCTAGTGAACGCCTGCCAAACATGAAACCAGCACCATAGCCGTTCCCTAGCACTCCCTAAGAACGCATGCCGATAAAACCGAACTCCAAACCCAGTAAAAATTCAAATTGCCCAATATTCGTAGCGCACAGCAGTTCCCATAGCCTTACCCGTCATGGCCCCCAAGGCATGCACGTAGTTACCACTGCCCTCCGTTATCATGTCCCATAATTTTTCGGCGCCTCGTTTTGCGATTGTGCATTCAGGTACGACAGTTCCTCTGAGTTTCTCCACTTCTTCTGGTCGGTAATCGCGTTTAATTTCAGCAAAGCGATTGGAGCGAGTGTATACCCCCATATCTGTAATGAAACGCAAAATAAATAACAGTAATATATCAAATTAACATGTATAGATGCAAGTTAGAGAAAATAATTGAACTCGACGCACGCCTTGACAATCCCAAACTAGCAATGACTATGCTAGTATGTATAATAAATGACTATGCTATTAAACCATCGTGTATGGTCGGTTCGTATAGAAAGGTGCACTGAATCTCGCCACTTGAATCAATACTTCAATTCTTAACGACGTAATTTCTTCTAATTTTATTTCGGGCTTCATTTATTGGGAAAGCTTCAAGCCCATGTTTATGCACTTTCATGCTCAGCCACTACTGTTAGTCCTCTAATTCATCAATGAGCAGTGGTGGCAAGGAAGGCTACAAGCATTTAGATAACAAGTAAGCATAGATGAAGGCAACGAGTGGCTTATTTTAATCAACAGAACTGTTTTAATTCTTTGCCACACATACGTCGACGGGCATTTGGCAGTTCAATCAAAATTCGGACAACGCACCATAAACGTCGATTACTTTGTTGTTGTTGTTTTTTGTTTTGTTTTTGTTTTTTGCGTCGACAAAATGGCGCGACAATTGAACTTTGCTCCCAAACACGCGCTAGATGCCATAAGCGATTACGACGTGCGTCTCATTTAATCGCAGCGGTTCAAAACAAACCTCGCACGAGATGTTCCAGCCGATTCAGGAGCGGATTCACACGTGCGTGTTTCCTTGTTGTGTTAGCAACAGATTGTGTCGTATTCAATAATATTGGTTGAGAAACATCTGCGCCACCTGGGATCGGGTAAGAGTAAGTTCGTTCGTTCGACTAGATCTACCGTGACTTCAGTCACGTTTAACTCCTCTTCGATGTAAAAATGCATCACGCAAATCGGGCTTCAAAGCAGTGGGTCAGATCTATCCGAGACACCCGATTTCCAAAGCCAGCAAAATAAAAAATAAATGACTTACGTTTGCATCTCCGCAAAAGTAGCAGCTTCTCAGAAGGAAACGGGACAAGGATAAGCCGGTATCGATTCATCTTTCTGGTATGTTAACAGTCCAGCGCGTTGAAACTTTGCAGGTCTTGTCGGAAAGACTTCTCCGCCGGTCGGTAGGGCTATTTAAAGTCTATTCCGCCTGAAATTTCAAATAAAAAAACGCTTGATGGAAACCAATAGGCGCACGGCTTTGCAAAGTAGGTTTTGTTCTACTATTAATCTTTTGTGTATGATGCAATACTACTTGAAGCCCCGCTCATAACGCAAAGGATTACATCATACTGATACTGACTTTAGAAGGCCATCTGGAAATGCTCACACCTTATTCTAACGCAACATAACTATCCGATAGCAAGCGCTATCTTTATGAGTATTTAAGTCATTCCTCCCATTTCATTCCTAGATTGCATCTGGATCTAGACAACAATGAATACTCCATCAGGTAAGCGGAAAAAAAAACGTAGAAACTTACTATGCCTTCCTGCGAGCTCTGATGCTTTCAACTGACATAGACCTCTTAAAGGCTAGCTATCTGTATTTATGGTGGACTTTGCACCTAATTCTTTGTACCCAGGCCTGTGAGCTCCCCTGAGAGTTCGTACCAAATCAGATTAGTTGCTTTGTGTTATTCAAAAGTTAGGAATTAGGAGAATGAAAACAGTCATCTGCTATTCAGTTGTATTCTACCAATCCCAGGAGACTACGAACTGGACTTTGTACCATATTCTATTAAAAATATGTTCCAACAACCACTTAAGTGATGTAAGGACCAGGTACTGCAACTGCCCATGCACACTATTTTCTCTGTGTAGCTGATTGCATTGGTTGGTTGTAAAGTATGGTTCCCACTTGCCATTGGAGACTTTGTGGAAGGGCTTTTCTTTCGGCAAAGCATATTTTGGCTCTATGTAGAAGAGATACCCACTCTGGATCATATAGTTTAACTCCATATGGTAAAGTACAAGGCTTTAATACTTGAACGTGGTTGGCAGTCAATCTTTTTGTGTATTTGTTGCAATGTATATGCAGGGAGTTGGAAGCTGAAAAAGTGATGCTGTTAGTGATACAGTAAACAGAAGCAAGTGTTAGGCAGCTATCATAAATTTTTCGATACAAGGACATCTGTGGAATGCACAGTTAATTCTCTCAGTTGCAGTATATATTTTTTATTTCAAGGTGTGAAGATTCGAGCAGATGTCCTGCCTGAGTATGCGCAGGTTTTGAACCATGACTCTCTCCTTTTCCTTGCCAATTTGCACCGTGAATTTAATGGCAGAAGGCAAAAGCTTTTGCTTGACCGACAAGAAAAGCAAAGACATATTGACAAGGGAACCTACTTTAAGGTGATAGCTGTAGGATGGATATATTTCTTATAATGCCTAGCATTGAAAACTTTAATTTAACATGAAGCTTGAGATTATTATTTTACATAAATACTCCAGCCCTCTAACTTTTTATTGTCATTTTTTAGTTTCAGATGTTGATTTGTAAAAGATGATGTAAAAATGCAATAAATGTAAGTCTTGGTTTATCTTTTTGTGCATAGTTCCCTGCTGGTGAGCACACATCAAATTGGAAGGTTGCGCCAATTCCAGCTGATCTTCTGTGCCGACATGTTGAAATCACAGGACCAACTGACTGCAAGATGGTCATAAACGCGTTAAACAGTGGAGCAGATGTTTTTATGGCTGACTTTGAAGACTCTCTTAGCCCAACATGGAAAAATGTTGTAGAAGGACAAATCAATCTTATAAAAGCAAACAATAAAACTATTGAATTCGCAAATCCGGATGGTAACAACTTTGCTTGGTTGTTTAATTTAATGTGAAAATTCATATAAGATCGGTTAATTTGTTGTGAAGATTATATTATATATTGTATCACTGAGCTTTTATTCTTGACCTAAAGCACCACCATGTCTCCTTATTATCATCATTCAATTATGCATTAATGCAATTATGCTCTTCCATTAATTATTGTAATTTAGGCTCTGTACGAAGGCTAAATGACAAGACTGCCCTTCTGCTTGTACGTACGCGAGGTTGGCACCTTCCTGAGAAGCACATAGAGATAGATGGCTTACCTTTGTCTGGATCTTTGATGGACTTTGGCCTATATTTTTTTCACAACATTCAACAGCGCTTTGCGATGAACTCATCAACATACTACTACCTACCGAAAATGGAAAGTCCCTTGGAATGCAGGCTTTGGAACGATGTTTTTCAGTTTTCGGAAGACTATATGAGAGTCCCAAGAGGTAGCGATTTTTTTCGTATGCCATTAATTGCGACTGCGCAACCGTTTATCAGGGTGTGCTGGGACGCCTGTTTTCTGCAAGTTTGCTGGTACAGATAACAAACTTGTTTTTTTAGGAAGTATCAGAGCTACTGTGATGGTGGAAACATTACCGGCAGCGATAGAAATGGAAGCTATGTTATACGAACTTCGGGATTATGCATGCGCAATGAATGCTGGAAGATGGGACTATATTTTTAGCATGATAAAGCGCCTGAAAGTCAGGGCAGATTGTGTGATGCCAGATAGGAAGCAGGTACTGGTGATTCGCGCGCCTGGGTTCCCTTTCTATTCTCTTTGTGTTTGAACACAAAACAGTCACCTCTGCCGGTGCGCTTCATGACTGACCGTTACCAATTTTATTTAGGTCACAATGATGGTTCCATTTATGCACGACTATAGTGAGCGATTAGTTAAGATTTGTCACCTGCACGGAGCTCAGGCAATGGGGGGCATGTCTGCCTTCATTCCATCTCGGAAGGACGCTGCTGTAAACAGGGCGGCCATAGAGCAGGTAACGAAGGACAAGGAACGCGAGGTAGGGGAAGGATTTGATGGCACTTGGGTTGCGCACCCGGATTTGGTTAAACTGGCAAAGGATATCTTCATGAAAGGACTAAATGGAAAAGCCAATCAATTACATAGGTAACGCTGTTGATGCAAGCATGTTATGCTGCACTTTGGCTGTTTAGACTTCGTGATTCCATTTATGCTATTGTTTATGCTTTTTATGTTTAATTTATTAATTAAGCGTATTCCTATTATGTAAGCATTTTATCAATTATTTATTATTTTCATTATTTATTATAATATCATATATAATATAATATATATATATATATATATATATATATATATATGTTGTTGTTATTGTACTTTGCTTTATTTGCGTAAAGCGTATCAGCCTCTGTTTACATGTTTTCCTTAAGCTTCGTTGTTATAAATAATAGTGTATGATTTATAGGGTTTTCTCGTTTATCTTCGTTTAGGCAAAGACCAGATGCAAATGCTAGTGAAGCAGATCTTACGACGGTCAAGGTTCAAGGTGGTCAGGTCACGGAGCATGGCATCAGACTAAATGTCGATGTGGCACTGCAGTACATGAACTCCTGGTTACAAGTGAGTTTCGGGTACTCTGCCACACGAGTTGTCCTTGAGCTGTATGGCAAAGTTGGATTGCTTTGAGTTGTAATTTGTATTTTATCTTCTTATACTATCAGGCTTCAGGCGTAGTTTTTCTGGAGCTGTATGACTTGTAATTTGTATGACATATTCTTATGCTTTCAGGGTTCGGGCGCAGTTGCCATTTACAATCTGATGGAGGATGCGGCTACGGCTGAGATTTCCCGAGCTCAGCTGTGGCAGTGGTTGTGCCACGGCGTCAAGCTGGAAGACGGCCGTACCTTTACCACCAGTTTGTTCAAGGACATCCTTCAAGAGGAGCTCGAAAAGGTGGGCGGCCCGAACGAACAGTGCTACGGAGAAGCAGCCAATATAATTCGAGACATAACCCTGTCGCCTGCTTTCGAAGAGTTTCTTACACTACCGGCCTACGAAATCTTAACGAAAGACTCGTACAAAAAGAAATGGTAAGGTAAGTCTTACAACAGCATACCTGCCAAGTCATTCCCTACTTACAAAGGGCAAAGCATCTTTGAATAGGTAACTGTTGTGCTTGCATTTGATGTCAGCGATCAAAGCTAATTAAGTTAGTGCCAATGGGCTCTCACCGAAAGAACTACTTAAAACTTCAATGAAATTGAGCTTGACTAACCTCTGGATGGTGCGTAGTGTAGCGTTCAGGAGTGACTTGTTGATGTAGACCTCGTTGCTGTCGAAGTTGACGTCTGAATATTTCCGTCTTGCAAGCGTCTGTCCTTCGCTTTTATGCGTTTCTCGCGGCGGAAGATGCGGGTCCATTCTCTGGCTTAGAGATTAGATTGGATTAGATTGTTTTCGCCCATCGCGACATTTCGCAGCTCAGAGCGAGCGGTGTTTCTTCCCCCGTTTGCGTAGTGCACTTGGAGACAATCGACTTGCGCGTCATTTCACGGACGAGGCATTTCTTCCGAATTTCCACTGCGCCCACCACGTCCAGACCTATAGACGTATATGTCTGCACGCGGAGATTTTTCTCGCCCGAGCTTAATGGCGGTTTGTTTGTTCTACCGGCCATGATGATGACATAGAAGTCCTTGTTTTGCGCCAGAGCTCTTACCAGGTTCGACTTCTGCCCCCTCCCCCGTTCTGGTACTTCTCCTCGACACCCCATTCATAGACGTCAAGTGCGTGCGCGTACTTAGATGATTGCTTGACGTCAGCAGTATTGTGGGTCTTGCAGCGCAGTTGGGAAGTGCTTTGGCAATAGCGGCTGGCTTTCAATTCGCTGGGAGCAGCGAAAATTTTAGTCAATCAATCAATATATTTTCCCAACGCTTCAAGCCCTAACCAATGCATCTCCAAGAAAGAAGAAAGAAGACAGATTTTTGACGATTTGATTTCAGATTTCAGATTTTGAACGAGCTGGTTAATTTCGTTTCGCCGAAGGCGTGGAATTCGCGACAACGCTCTAAAATAAGCTTTCACTTCGAAAAGACAGACTTCAAAAAGCTCGCCTTACTTGCTCGATGGGTAGATCGTCTTTCGTTTCTTGCGGCAAGTCTTTCAATACCTGCTCGGAGATGACGTATTGTTGACATGGGAATCGTCTTCGTCGGCAGGCATTCCGCTAACTCGCACCGCCTGTATGTCAGTACTGTGCTGATTGCGTAGCGGCTTTTAGCGATAGCATAAGCGCGTAAGCTCAGCGTAAGTTTTAGTTATTTCTCCGCCCTGTGATTTCCATAATGCTGGAAGTAATAATCATAATAATAATAATTATAAGGATAATAATGTTAATAATAATGTTAATTATAATAATAGTAATAATGACAATAAAATGATAATGATAATGATAATAGAAATGATACTGATAAACGTAATAATAATAATAATAATAATAATAATAATAATAATAATAATAATAATAATAATAATAATAATAATAATAATAA
>QQSS02181586.1:0-14212 GCA_003687565.2 Craspedacusta sowerbii
GTATGTATGTATGTATGTATGTATGTATGTATGTATGCATGTATGTATGTATGTATGTATGTATGTATGAATGTATGTATGTATGTATGTAGGTATGTATTTACGTATCTGGTGGCGGACTGGCATATGGAAAGGCACACAACTATGACAAGCCAATCAAAGAAAATCGCATCTGCCCGGACAAATGGATAGAGAGAAAAACAGGTACGCCCATATCCAGAGTAAATTTAATCTGGCTCTTTAAGTTGAGTGTTTACGTATAAAATATCAAAGAATTTCTGGCTGCTCCTATAAGCTTGAGAATGCAGCGTGTGGCGCTAACTTCTACATGTAACGTGACGCAACTACAGCCACAGAAGAAAAAAGTAACAACAATACCTTTGCCAGGAGCTTGCACCTGCACTTTGGTCTCCATGAACTGATCCTATTATCATAAAATACAGGTGTTATTTTAATTAAAAAACAACGCAAAACCTACAACAGGATTATCACTCACACATTTACATTATATAGCCCGTACGCCAGTTCCCATTATACGACATAAAAAGCTTCTCGGTGCTAATTGAGGTTTCAGACAAGTTATAGCATATTTCATGGTATAGCAGTCGTGACTTCTAGACACACTGATAACAAGGGAACTAGAAATCATAGCCGACCTATTAACCACAATAAACGCGGGACCAAGCTTCACTTTCTACATATCTGAACGTAGCGAATCACAGGAAATAAGTATTAATTACCTTGCTTATAGCGCCATAAACGTCAGAAGCTGTTTCTATTAGAACCATGTCCATGAAGCGCTTAGCCTCTAAAGGCAAACTCGCAGAATCAACAAGCCTTATCTTGTTTGGCGCATGCATCTCATCCAGACCCCTAAATTTCTTTTCGGAAGAACTATCGTATTTGCTTAATGGTGTCCATGATGGTGCACTAACATACACAGAGTGTTCATTCGTACATGTATGACGACTTTCATAATATTTCGTCGAAGTCAAAGGTGCGGAGTCTCTAAGGCCCGAAGTAAGAAGATATTTAACAGCTACTAGTGTTCTGTCTGACTGCTGAGTTTCAGTGCTAACGTCTAGTACATTTTCATTCTCACGTGAAACGATTGCGCTGATGTCTGGATAGTTACTTTGATTGCTTCGTAAATGCTGAGATCCATGAAGGACTGAAGAATGCCCTGCAGGTGGGTAGCCTTTCAGCCCATCATTTTCAGACGCCCGAACATTCTCAACCGTATTCCACATCATGCTCTATCGGGAAACAACACAGTATGTTTAGACTATCACTGGATAAAGATTATTAGATAAAGAATGTCATGCAATGGAGCTTTACTTACAATCATTTATACTAAGAACGGATTATCTTAGATTACCTCAAATAGTTTGACTTACCCGTCCAAAATGATCACGAAGGCCCTGCACACTCTCATCTCCATGAGCTGCCACCAACGCCTTTGAACTTGAGTGAAAATTCCGAGTGCTTCGCACTTGATCGGATACCTTGAACTTCGCATGCCTGTCAGCTCCAATGCGCTCATTCAACAGCAGCTCCACAACCGAGTCAGTGGATGACGAAGACTTTAATCTATTCCTAACAATGCTGAAGTCTAATGGCGAACGATGATCAAAAGGGGTCGTGTTTACGGATTTCAGGTTATGATGAGGTCTGGGTTGTGGGGTACAAGAGAATCTCTCTCCTAGTCTGTGATGGGGTGAAGCTCTTTGAGCTTCCCGCTTCTGTGGAGTCTTAAGTTTTTCTCTAGATCTTGATTGCGGGTTGGATACATATGATGTTCTTCTTAGTATTTCAAGAGCAGTTTCGTCGTCTTTTAGTAGGGTCTCGTGCAAATCACCTCCAATATTGACGGGATAGTATATAGACTTGCTCAAAAGTTCTTCGGTTGTGCAGCTTATGTTATCATAATCGAAATCATGGTGCATGCTCAAATAATTTCCATGAAATTCTAAAGCGAAATCAACAGAACAAATGATGTGAAACTAACAGATTATGTGGCAAGTTTAATAAGTAGCAATATGGCGGTATTGCTAAAAAACAAGAAAAATAATTGGACCATCCAAATCTGGATTCAAACACATGTTTGTACTGGGGTTGTTAACCGCGAGGTCCGATCTCGCAGGTGCTTCTGATATGTGCAGGATCCAATATCCATGTTGTATCAAAATTGTCATATCCAAGCTGTATCATGAGATGTGCGACCAGAAAAACTTGAAGGAATGACATGCTTGTTTTGGTTTTGTTCTTTCCTTGAATATTCATGCAAAGCCCATCTAGTATGTGTTGAGGTTTCCGACCTGTAATCCTCTCAGATGGCATCCTTACGTAGTGTACTGCGTTATAGCTGGAGTGCTCAGCTTTCGCCACATAAATGGTGCTTCATGAGAAGGTCACTGGCCTTCTGGAAGAACCATGCCAAAAATTCAAATGCATCTGAACCAGATTGACTATTTTTAATCAGCATGTATCGCTTCTTGTATTTTGGAGCCTATTTTGTATGTGGCGAATCTGACTTCAAATACAAATGCATGGAAAGATCCTGATAAGTTAAAGGCATATTCAATTATTCAATGTAAAGCTGAGATCCTATTACTTATGCTTTTCAAATCCTCCAGGATAAGACTTGTCTTGAAAACATGATTTTTCATTAACTTAATAACACAGATTTTTCAAATTTACATATGACTAATATTCCTGAGGGAAAAAAACAGCAAACTGCTTAACAAGAAAATCCTCAAGCAGTATTGACAGACAATCACACACCATTTACATGCATTAAAGTTTTGATGCCCCATTCAAGCCTTGATGAATCATTTACAGCAAGACGTGGTCAATGCTTACTTTATCTTGCAAAGAATTTATAGTGGGCATATGATAACATCTAAACCCAACAGCAATTGCAGCCAGTGCTGAGGAACAAAGCTGCTATAACCCATACATACGACATCCATGTACTACATTCTCCAATCTCATGTAAAGATATCTATTTTCTTTGTAAGACATACAGAAAAGAACTTTCAGAATCCACTTTTTCCTTAGCAAATAGTTTAGAATATTTAGAATATTGGCATATTTACAATATTATTTCACAGCAAATTTTCAATTAGCATTTGGTCAGAAACATCTTGCTGGCTCCAACTTGCTCATGATCCCACTATCTGGCAAATTTAGCTGTAAGGGATAATTCATAGGAGCTGCCAAAATCTTCATTACCATACAAAACCTCTCATGTGACATTACATCCAAGTTGCAGTTGACAACAACACAGCTTGAGTAGAAAGAAAACCCGCTATCATCTCATGTATTCCAATATGAGTAAGTCTTTCACAAAGAAAACATGAGATAGCATAACTCTGTCTGTTTTCAAAGCAATATTGTCACATAGCCACATGGCATACATAAACAGAGAAAGGATGCTGTCAAAGTAGATAGCAATTAAATCAATCAACTAAGTTAGTGGTTGCTCTTTGTGTAACTGGTTATGTTATACTGCTAGTACCTGAAGCATTCCTGAAGGTTGAGTTTTAAACAAGCATACTCATTAAAACAAGCTCATCGGGGTGAAAGCCAAATATTCAAATGCCAGCAACAAATTAAGCAACACCTTTACGACAGCAAACAAGAACCTTGTGAAACAAAGCTAACATGGGGAATCATCTCCGAATTCCCCTTTAAAAGATAGAAAATCACTTGCTGCAGCATATCGTATGACAAAAGTGTGCATTATCTGCTACCTTAAAGGAAATTACAGATAGCATAGATGGCTTAAACACAAAATCAGATGGACTAACAAAGCAAGCTTCAGGCAGGTCGCTAGGCCAATTCAGAATACAAGGGAGTCCTGGCACTTACGTTTCACAGTCTCACATTTTCCCTCCTATAAAGAGGTGATTGATGACCCCATTCTGCGCTGGGAAGGTTCTCTAGAAGAAAGAAGAGGATATCCTGGAATAACATATGATGGCCGCTTCGCAATGATGAGAGCTTTACGAAGTAATCAGAGCCTCCCTTTATGAGGGATACTTACCTAGTTAGCTTCTCGAAGATCCTCTCTCACCAACCAAGATCTGGGTATTGACGCACCTAGGACCCCTGTAAAGCAACAATTAATACACGAACAACACAGAACACAAATGTTCACAAGATTAAGATCTGATTTACATTTACATATCTTAATCATAAAAAAATAGCCAAGCAGGTTTTACAGTATCCAGCAGTAATACAGAAATAACAAGAGTCGGAGTTATTAGATCACCCTCAACGCAATTTAGTGTTAACCATGCTTGATTGAACGTGAACCAAAATAACACCAATGAAAACTAAGTTTCACATGCATTTATATACACAACTGCTTCCCTCAACACAACCTTTGTCAAGGGATCCCTTAAGGAGATAGGAAAAAACTTTCGAATCATGCACACGACATCAGAGCACAAATTGCCAGCCCAAAGTTCCTTTAGTCTGCTATTTAAACTTATTGCAGCTGTGAAAAGTTGTCCATAAAACATCGAACATGTTAAGAATAGAATTCATAGAAATTTTCAAATGCTAAGGATTGCTTAAGCCTGCTAGGGAAAGGGTTATGGTTCTGGCTAAGGTTAGAGTTTACCTTACAGTCAGAGTTCACCAAAAATGAATAGATCAACAATAAAATAAGCTTCTCCGTCAACAACGACTGGTCGCCATCTGGCGATTCTTGCACGTCCTTCCGCGCTGACTGAGGAGTAAACGATAGGTTTATACCTTCCACGAGGCGGTCGGTGGGCAAGCAGGGTATGTGAGAAGTTTTTGTGGCGACCCTGTTTGGCGAATCTCTTAAGAAAGACCTAACCAGCACAGTACGACTTCGCCGTCCACTGGGAAGGTCTTCACGAAGAGTGTCTCCTGGAAACAATCCAAAACGAATCTGACGCTAAAAATTAACGATAACATTTTATGTCTTTCTTACACAGTAAGGAATCTTGGGGTCATCTTAGATTCGCGGCTGACTTGTCGAGACCACCTCAGTGAACTCTCCAGAAAACTATCAAGAGTCAACGCTCTTCTTTCTAGGATACGCCACTACGTCGATGTCGATGCCCGCACTCTAAGATCACTCTATCATAGCTTGTTTCACTCGCATTTGAGTTCTAGCTGTCTTACCTGGGGTTCAGCTCAGAAAAGCGAGTTAAATCGAATTGTCAAATTGCAAAATCAAGCCCTTAGAATACTGACTTTCTCCAATTATAGAGAGAGAGCCGACTTCCGCATTGTTCTCACAACTAGATATACTAAAACTCCCTGACGTAATGGTACTGAACTTAAGAAGTTTTATGCACGACTGGCATAGTAGCAAGATACCAGTAGCACTGACCAACTTTGTCCAACTACATACAACAAGCGCAAACACTCGAATGGGTACTTCGCATAAGCTTGCCCTGCCAAACCTTAGAACTGAGATGCATGGTAATGCAAGCATCAAATACAAAGGGTGCCCTTGACCATAACAAGCTTATTGACCTCAATATTAACGTAAATAAATCAAAACTTCTCTTCAAGAGAGAAATGAAAGCTTTATTAGCGGCTGCGTATGTCTGAGTCCTAATTAGTGAATGTGAGAGATACTTTTTGAGATAATTTATGCAGCAACGTAGGTGATTTGATTTCGAGCTTTAGTTTTTAGACTGCAACACCTTACGTGAATTCCATCTATAATGCTTTGGCTTTGTGCATGAATGTTCCTGCAAGGTTTTGCTAATGGCGTTTCTTTTTTCATTGCATTATTTATTTAGCGTTTGTTATTAGCTTTATAAGTTTGTGCTTACGTAAAATAGTTGCTTGAGCTACTACTCTTTTTCGATTGACTGAGCAGTGCAGAGCAGGGTTTTTTTTGCGTTTACTGAGAAAATTCATCTTGAGTCTTGAGTCTTGAGTTTTGATTCTTGCGTCTAACAGGGGTTAGCGTGATGTTGGTTTCACGATCGTTGGAGCATCGACCAGTCGTCCGAGCCTCCCTTTCAGGGCACGTAACGAGCTCTTCAGCTCCTTGAGAGGCTCAACCAGCATCCGACGACTGGCCTCATTTGCTGTCACCGACGATCGATGGACTGCGCATCCGGGAAAACTTTTAGCTCTTCACCAACCAACCAAGCAACCAACCCTCTTGCCTTCCTATCGTCGAACTCGTCTGCTAAACGACCAGCGCCAGGCGTACTGAGGTTCTATGCTTCTCGTGTCTATTTATCTGGCCTCTTTCAAGGTGCAAGCACTAAGGAGCGTTCTTTAAATGAGACCATAATAGTTCAATATAGTTCAGAGTATCCAAGCAAAGACGAAACAGAGTCCAATCTCCAAACCGACTTCAGATCCGTTGAAGTTGAGTGACTCGCGAAACTCTTCTTCCAGGCTCTTAACTGACCTCGGATACTTTACTGGAGTATAGCAAGCTAAAACATTTTGCATTTTCAAAAATTGTCCCTAACGGCGTCATGGATAAGATAGTGAAGATCACAAGCGCATCGCGGTTTGCGATGGCATCAGCAGTTCCATTATCGAAATGCATACGCTCTAGTCCAGCAGGATGAGACTTCTATGCGAAATGCTGAACCACATTCACGAAGCACAGTCTTTTCTTAATTTGTGCCTCTTTTGTATATTGGTGCCAATGACTTGTGAAATTGCCTTTCAACTTCTTCAAATCATTATATGGCACCAATATTCTAATAAGTCTATCGTCATTGTTACCCAAAGAATAAACCGATTCCTTTGACTGCCTGTGTGGTAATCGGCTTTTCTTTAAATACAATAAAGCAGACCAAGTTTCATTCAAACCAAGCCATAGAAAAATTAATGTTAGTGTTGTTATTTCCCTTGGAGGCTTCAACTTATATTTGTCAGTGAAATATTCGGGCTTAATATTTGACTCCTTTCTGACATGAAAACCACATGTTACACAACTAGTCAGAGGCTTACTTAGGTAGCAGCTTTGGTATCAAAGGTGCGGCACCTATTGAGCCTTTTCACGCACATGCGGCAACCGCTGCCATCCGCTATTATGCCGGTCAAGTCTGTATGATCAGTTGCTGGCGGCTTTGCTGGGTTCAAGGTAGTGTAGGACAATGTCATCCATTTCGATCGATGCAGCAATAGCCGATGCTTCGCATTTTATGTCTGACTACAAAAGCCATCTGTCTAAAGAGGATTTGGATCGCTATATGGCGAAGATATCGATCTTAGGGACTTTCGACCCATACGATGCGTCCGATGTTTTGTTTATTCCTGTCAGAGAAGCATCGAATTAACCGCATTTGGAGTTTAGTCATATTATGGTGTACCTTATTCAAAATCCCTTGCTGTACATTTTGCAGAGAATGAAAGCTTATTAGACCATGGAAAGTAATAGATACTTTAGAGCTGGCTGGGTTAACAAAGCAAAGATTTGGCATCTTGCCTCGAAGTTGCTGCATCTTATAATGGCACGTGTCAATGGTTCATGTCTATATTTTTAGGAAATCGACGTTTTATTTGCCCTGTGCCTTTAACACCTACGCTTTTGGTAATGGTATGTAGCCTCCTTGAAGTTACATTGAACATATTGGCATTGAAAGTGTCAGCAAAGAGAACGTATAGATTCCATTTGAAATCTTGATTTGAATGTTTTTTATTTGCATCTAATTGTTCTCTTTTCTCCAGGTAAATCACTCTCAAAATCTTAGGGATACTCTTTCCCACACACGGGTAGCTGTCCAAGATGATGGAACTGTTCGACTTGCCCAATGCACATGCATGGCTGGACCATTGGAGCAGTGCTTTCAGCCATTGAAGCAACGGTAAGTATTAAGCATGGCGTTTCAAGTACGGACAGAGCTTGTAAATGGAGCGAACCAAGTCAGGAGGCAGTGAAATCAAGTTGACCCGAAACCAACGTCAAGGCCCCAGAAATAGAAGGCTATCAGTCAGACCTGATAAAGAGAAGATACCTGAGAGGCTAACAAATGCTGACACTCAGAAAGACCTGTACTACTGTCTGTTTCATTGACATCTGAATTTGGTTCCGTCGTGTAGGGGTTTTTTAAAAAAAAAGTAAGATTAATCAACTGCTTCTTCAATTTCAAAGAACCTCCGTCAAAGTTGTTTGCGAGCCTGCAAATACCCAAACTTGGTGATTAATGGAACTCAACAGCCACTTGCTTATTAAAGACCGGGAAAAAGTCCAGTTGACTATTTAGCGTGAAGCCTGTTCATACGAACTTCAAAAGTTATACTCTTGGGAAGCTCCCTGATCCGAAAACGACACCGTTAAGTGCGCTGACGCATCTATGTCACCGCATGCTCGCGTATCTATATCAACACAGTAGACATAGAAAGTGAAGTGATGAGTGAGTGATGACAAATGAGCGAGCAAATGCAATGAATAGAACAATGGTTTCATAAAAAAACCACTCCTTGAATATTAAAAGACTAAATATATTATATTTGCAAGAGACAATGAGCTCGATAGTTTACCACTTGCAGTACCAAATCTATCAATTTATCAAATTAATGTAAAGTGGAACTTTTATGAAACGTGCTTATCATACAAGATTTTTCGGTATCATTCTTGATGAAAGCTGTTCCTGGAGTAGCCATATAAGGCTGATTGAGTCTAAGGTATACAAAAATATGGGGATGATAACCAAGGCGAGAAACTGTTTCACTACTGAAGCTGTGAGAAGTCTGTATTTTGCGTTTGTTCATCCATATATTTCATTTGGGAATGTGGCCTGGGCAAGCACTAATAGAAGTAAACTATCTAAGTTACATAGACTACAAAAACGAGCAGTTAGACTGCCCATTCAAGACCTCTGATGATCTCTCATTAAACATTTAATGTATATGGGTTAAATATTCTACAAACCTATACGTTTGTTTATAAACATCAGCAGAATCGGCTGCCATCTGTCTTTTCATTTTATTTTCGGTCAGTTAATCATCGCTATAATAGGCGCTTTTCAAAATTCGGCTACAAAGAAATCTCTGCTACTGGTACGCGAAGTTTAGCATCTCGATCAGAGACCCTTATCATGGGACACGATAATCTGCACTGCTGCCAAAGAAAGTCAAGCCCTAATCACGTTCAACAATGAGATACAAAGCTTCTTCATTTAACAACTGTTACACCCTATTGATAATAAGTGAACTTTGCAGTTCACTGAGTTTTTACATAACTTAAGCTTTAAATTGCCATAAGTGACTCATGGAAGTATTAGCTTTTTCTAATTCCATGTTTCTGCGGATACAGGATAGACTCGTCGGGTTGGATGTATATGCATCTAATACCTAGTTACCCGTTAAACCCGTTTTCAGCGTTACCTTGCGCTACGTTATGGTGCTCCATGAAAAAGCCGACGGCTTTCTCGGAGAACCTATCTGAACATTAAGATCTGGACTAAAAGAAACTACACACGATGTATTTCTTGCTCTAAGTTACGTTTTGTTTGATGCATTTTTTGCTATGAACTGCGTCTTGTTAAACTAGTTGAATATGGCGAATGCATGTTGAAAAAAAAAATTTGGCATTAGGATAAGACAATTTAAGTAACACTTGTTTGCTCTATTCACTACCAACTGCTACAGTAAGGATAAGACAATTCAAGTAACACTTGTTTGCTCTATTCACTACCAACTGCTACAGAGGAGATGAAAGAACAGTCGTGAAGTCCCAATAATCATCTAGTCACTACTAGCAAAACGAATTCTACAATATTATCAATTACTTGGCGTGATCCTCACAAGTCGAAACTTTTACTAACTCAGTTAAAATTTCTTTATAAATTTGGTGCTGAAAGCGGCCTTAGGTAACGTAACAAGTACTTCTTCATGACGCATTAGCGGGCTCTTCCACATGATTAGCTACGCTAATAAGAGCTTTCCTTCCGATGTAGAATATGTTGTTAAAAATTCTCCTGCTGGTTATTAGGGAAATTATACTCATGTAGTTATTGCTGTTGTTGTTTTCTTCTTTGCAAGTCGTCATCTATTCCGATAATCACAAAAACAGACTATTTTCAAGGTGCGAGTCAGTAGTCTGAAGTTCATGCGTAAGCCAGACCCCTCTACGAGATCCTTGCGCTGAACATCTTTGCAAATGACTTAAGCGCGACACATCTTAAAAGTTACCAGAGGAAAGGCTTTTAAACATTAAGTGAAGCGAAATCTGATCCCAGTCACTTCCCACCCTCTGCCCATCAATTATTATTTATTAAGCAACCTCGCATATTTATCGCGGCTGTTCTCTTTCAATAGAAAGCGACTGACAATACCCTTCGACGATTTCTCAATTTGATATTAATTCTTTTAATCATTTATGTCTTGAGTTTTCGTTGTTTCGCCTTATCAAGGACTGTACGATGACATTTAGAACCATTTCAGCATCTAGGAAACTTGAGTACTACGGGCAAGTTTAGCTGCCTTATTTTTTATAGTTACGTCACAAGCCACCCGATACTCCAAGATCTACCACTGCACCACGCATTGCATATGCGGACAGTCATAAAGTGATTGTGCGATACATCTCTACAGTAGGCATTAAGGATTCAACATGCACCACCTCCTACAGTTGTAAAGCATTCTGTGGCTTCTAATTCTTTACATTATTTTCGAAGTTCATGGTTTCACGTTCGTGTAAGAGGAGCAAGATCAATAACCTTCAGGCTTTCCTATCGCTATTTGAAAATTAAAAAAAACGATGGAGAAATTTGAGACTAGATCTGCGTCGCATGCGGCCACAAAAAAAAAACGTTCACCTGCTAATCAAGCCAAACGGCGCAACAAGGTGGCAATATCAGCAACCTTCTCCCACTTATGCATCCTATTGTATATATGCAATAGCTCTGCAAGGTTTCTTCCTTCGTACTTGCCTTGCGGCTTTAGTCATAACTCAAACTCCTCAAAGTTGAAAGCAATGCGCTTCTAAAGTGGAGCTTCGGGCATAGAGCCATCTGGCTGGCTTACGGAGATACGATCGGAACCATCGCACATGTTCATCGAGCTCGCCTTTGCGTCTTTCAGATCACCCAGGGGGTAAGCCTTCATTTCATGGAAACAGAAAGACAGCGAAGACTTCTTGATATAAAATTAAAAGCCATTAAGTGACGGTCTTCAAGATGAGCTGGTGGAGCCTGTAAATACCTTATAGAACTGCTTTACTGCCGATACTGCTTCATCGCGGCTAACAGCCGTGCAAGATGACAAGATGTTACTGCTTGTCACAGTGAACTACTCAAATACAACGCAACTTTCTCTCAGCAGTATTCTCTCGATACGATATCTTACATGATATAGCGGATGCGAGAAAACTGAAATGTCAAAATTAAGCGGATTCTTCCATATAGCGATGCAGCGATGCATGCAGGCCATAGCACCACAAGACATGGTGCACTCCGGATCGGGTTTTAGAGAGGCTGGCATCCTGGATGGGCTTCATACCGGTCTGATTTTCAAACAGTATCCCCACGAGAGGGCAAGAAAAAAAAGCATGGCGAAGCTCCGTAACGGCTATTTAACTGGACACGGCTTTTTCAGGCAAAAGTCTGCTCCTTCAACAGCTCCAGAGTGGTACGACTCGATGAGAAGTTCAAGTGAAGAAAACTGCGGGCCGTGTTCAATACCGTACAGAGGCAGTCCCGAATGCGACGAACTCTAAAAAGAAACGACCATACCGTGAAGAGCAGCCGTACAATAAACACCTACCTACCAAAGGCACAGAACAAAGAAAGTCAAGCAAAAGTTTCCAACGCCACACGAAGATTTTCATACTCTAAGGCGATGTCAAGTTAAGGACGGCCTCTTGGAGTCGTGCACACACGAATTAGTGTTTTCAAACAACCTGCTGACACGTGGGAATAAACGAAAAATCTAGCTACCAAATACCACGAGGGAATCCAAAGAAAAGTTCCGATGCCAGACGGAGAGTCCCACTCTAAGGTGCCGACTCAACGACGGCAATGAACTTAAGAATTAGGGCTTTCACACGATTACCTGTCCAGCGGGAATACATTAAGGACCTACCTTTCGTGGCTGTACCATGAGGAAAGCCAAACAAAAGCTCTTATGCTAAATTCAATTTCATGGTCTAAGGCAGGGGTCTCTAACCTAAGGCCTGCGGGCCACATCCGGCCCGCTAGATCTTTTACTCCGGCCCGCTGATGCCTTCATCGACGTAAAGAAAAGCACCGAAACCATAAATACGTTGAATATTGCATTTCTGAGAGGCGAACTAATTTCAGGAATTTATGCTTTGGTTCCGAAAACCCACATCAGATGGAAGTGGTTTGAGCATACAGATAAAAATAACATCTCGTTTTGACTCTACTTTATTTGACGTGACCCTATATCCGGCCCCCAAACTGCAGTACGTCCGTTAAAGTGGTCCTCGGACTGAGAAATTTGGAGATCCCTGCTTTAAAGCGATGACTCAACGGAGGTGTTAGGGAGCGATGTAAAAAACTAACACTGTTTTAGAACGACCAGCTGACCCGCGGGAACGCATTTAAGACCAACAGGCAATTGGTATACCGAGAGGCAAGCCAAGCAAAAGTTTAAGTTCACGGAGTTTTACTCTCTAGCAAGAGTCTCCAAACTGCGGCCTCACGGGCCGGGAGGCCTTTTATTCCGGCCCCCGGATGCATTTTATCAACAAAAATAAACACGAAAGTTAAAGATTTGTTACAGGTCGCGCTTCTCACTCGCGGTTTATTCTACTTTTTTCCACTACGATATTATACTCGCGAATTAAATACATTAATAATACTCTGTTTGAAATTCCACGTGTGTTTTTTTGCGGCGGCACTCGATTAGTCTTTCGCCTCACTTAGCACCACACGTCTGTTTTGATTCCAATTTATTTGGCCTCGATTCTTTATCCGGCCCCCCTACGGCTGTATGTCCGTTAATACAGCCCGCGCGATAAAAAGTTTGGAGACCCCTGATCTAAGGTGAAGCCCAAACAACCAGTTCGTAGCGAAGCCACGCATAGAAAAATTAGTATTTACATACGACCTGCAGCCTAGCGGAGGTGAATAAGCACTGGATCCACTTTGGCTGCACATTAGGTGCGCAAACAAGTTTCACGACAAGTCCAGAACACGACAAGTCAGATAACAAAGAAAAGTAAAACAACCTATAAAGTAATGCCTGCCTTTGGGAGTGCGTAAAGGAGTCTTGCTAGTGGCCGTGAAGAAATAACCTTTAAAAAAAAAACTTGAATTTAGGACATGGATCAGTAGCCTCGTGCCTACAGAACGTATCCCAAGCGGAGAGTAGCTGCGAAGAGAAAACTCACTGTTGCAGATTCTTTAAAGATAACGATAAAATTTCGCACGTATACTTCATCAGAAGAGGCTTCAAGGTGGCTTTACGTCATTACAAAGTAGCAAATATATAAATTATCAGTTAAAAAGCTGACGACAAAATGACATTGGCTAGCTTCTCTACGCTTTCTGAACCCTACTTTATAATATAGGGAATCAAAAACATCAAAATTATTTGACTTCGGCTACCCTGAAGTGAAAACATAACAAATAAATTCATAGCTTAACAGGTCAGGTGGGAGAATATATTGGCTAAGAGTGCGGATAGAGACTTAACTCTTCTTGTAGAGTCTGGAGAAGAATAACAGACAAAAATAAATAATGGATGATAACTTCATTTTCACACATACGAACTTGACGTGACGCACTCATACCTGAAAAATCTGGTGGTGGGCAATCTTGCCTTTCCTAGATATTACCGTGAGAACTAGATTACCGATAGAAGAGCTGCTTTCTCGAACCAGAAATAGCCTGTAAGATATCGAATCGCCATACAGACATAAGAAAAATGCATAAGAAAATGTACGGGCCTCTACAGCCACAGCTAACCCATACATACTGCTAGATCAGTAAAAAAAGGAAACAACCATGATGACATCTATGCATGACTGAAAATTACAGACAGGAATATAACCTATGTCACGAGTGTAGGGATCACACGATCATTTAGAGTAACAAATGTAAGAAGAGATAATGTGCCAATACTTTCAGTGTACAGATGATTAGATATTGATTCAAATAAATAAATGCACACATACACTGACACACACAAACACGCACACAGAAAGATAGATGGATGGATGGATGGATGGATGGATGGATGGATGGATGGATGGATGGATGGATGGATGGATGGATGGATG
>QQSS02181597.1:0-14210 GCA_003687565.2 Craspedacusta sowerbii
GACACATACAATTTTGCAACTACAATGCACCATTTTTTAGGCACTGACAGGGGCTGTCCTTAAGAAAGCATTTTATGGGCTCCTCAATACGACATCAGTCTACCCGAAATCCGATTAGTTCCATACTTAAAAAATGGTAACTGCAATGATTTGCAAGACGACTCTTTTAAATGAGATAAATCTAGCACCACGGTTGCAATGAAATAATAAAGATCAGAGTCACACCGTAAGCATGGTTGAACTTCTGCCAGTTGGTCGTTCCAATTTACATGTGATTGTATGGACTAAATCACCTGGTTGGACAATATTTAAGAGAATTAGGCATGTATGAAATCTTTCATAACTTCGATGGTTTTATTCGGGGGTTTTGGATTGGAAAGTGGTTTTCGAATCAACGAGTTACTATTTTTTTGCCATGTCTTGCATTAAATTGGATTTGAACTACAATGGATGCAATTCGTTTACCCCTTGAGAACCACCTTCAGGTCGATCCATACTAAGTTAAACTCTGCTTATCTTATATTTAAACAAAATTTGTTAAACAAGGCCACCAATTAAAGTGTGCAATTTACATAGAATAGAAAAATGTAAATTTAAGTTGTCAACGAATTTAAAGGCTGATATGAAGCCTCAATCTCAGTCTTTATATTATTCCCAACCATAATTTCAACACAAGTCACAGCCCTAAAAAAATTTCAACATATGAGACATACAATTTTGCAACTACAATGCACCTTTTCTTGGGCACTCACAGGGGCTGTCCTTAAGAAAGCATTTTATGTGCTCCTCAATACGACATCAGTCTACCCGAAATCCGATTAGTTCCATACCAAAAAATATTAACTGCAAGGATTTGAAAGAAGACTTTATTTATTGAGATAAATTTACGGCAACGGTTGCAATGAAATCATAAAGATCAGAGTCACACCGTGAGCATGGTAAAACTTCTGCCAGCTGGTCGTTCCAATTTACATGTGATAGTATGGACTAAATCACCAAGTTGGACAATATATAAGAGAATTAGGTATGTGTGATATCCTTCATAACTTCGATCGTTTATTCGGGAGTTTTGGTATGGAACGGGATTTTCGATTCAACGAGTTACTATTTTTTTGTCATTTCTTGCATTAAATTGGATTTGAACTACAATGGATGCAATTCGTTTACCACTTGAGAACTACCTCCAGGTCGATGCATACTAAGTTAAACTCTGTTAATCTTATATTCAAACAAAATTAGTTAAACATGGCCACCAATTAAACTGTGCAATTTAAAATGCATAGAAAACTTTAAATTTAAGTTGTCTACGAATTTAAAGGCTGACATGAAACCTCAATCTCAGTCTTTATCTTATTCCCAACCGTAATTTCAACACAAGTAACAACCCTAAAAACATTTCAACATATGACACATACAATTTTGCAACTACAATGCACCATTTCTTGGGCACTGACAGGGGCTGTCCTTACAAAAGCATTTTATGTTCTCCTCAATACGACATCAGTCTACCCGAAATCCGATTAGTTCCATACCAAAAAATATTAACTGCAAGGATTTGAAAGAAGACTTTATTAAATGAGATAAATTTAAGACCACGGTTGCAATGAAATCATAAAGATCAGAGTCACACCGTAAGCATGGTAAAATTTCTGCCAGCTGGTCGTTCCAATTTACATGTGATAGTATGGACTAAATCACCTGGTTGGACATTATTTAAGAGAATTAGGCATGCATGAAATCTTTCATAACTTCGATCGTTTATTCGGGGGTTTAGGTTTGGATATGGGTTTTTGAATCAACGAGTTACTATTGTTTTGTCATGTCTCGCATTAATTTGGATTAAAACTACAATGGATGCAATTCGTTTACCACTTGAGAACCACCTTCAGGTCGATCCATACTAAGTTAAACACTGTTAATCTTATATTCAAACGAAGTTAGTTAAACAAGGTCACCAATTAAACTGTGCAATTTAAAAAGCATAGAAAAATTTAAATTTATGTTGTCTACGAGTTTAAAGGCTGATATGAAGCCTCAATCTCAGTCTTGATGTTATTCCCAGCAATAATTTCAACACAAGTCACAACCCTATAAATATTTCAACATGTGACACATACAATTTTGCAACTACAATGCTCAATTTTTTGCACTTAGTAAAACTTACGCCAGCTGGCCGTCCCAATATACACGTGATTGTATGGACTAAATCACCTGGTTCGACAATATTTAAGAGAACTACGTATGCATGAAATCCTTCATAATTTCGATCGTTTATTCGGGGGTTTTGGTTTGGAATGGGGTTTTGGAATCAACTAGTTACTATTTTTTCGTCATGCCTTGCATGTAATTGGATTTGAACTACCATGGATGCAATTCGTTTACCACTCGAGATCCACCTCCAGGTCGATCTATACTAAGTTAAACTCTGTTAATCTTATATTTAAACGAAGTTAGTTAAGAAAGGCCACCAATTAAACAGTGCAATTTTTAAAGCATAGAAAAATTTAAATTTAAGTTGTATACGATTTTACAGGCTGATATGAAGCCTCAATCTCAGTCTTGATCTTCTTCCCAACAATAATTTCAACACAAGTCACAACCCGAGAAACATTTCAACAAGTGACACATACAATTTTGCAACTACAATGCACAAATATTTAAGAGACTTAGGTATGTATGAAATCTTTCATAACTTTGATTGTTTATTCGGGGGTTTTGGTTTGGAATGGGGTTTTTGTATCAACGAGTTACTATTTTTTTGTCATGTTTTGCATTAAATTGGATTTGAACTACAATGGATGCAATTCTTTTACCACTTGAGAACCACCTCCGAGTCGATCTATACTAAGTTAAAGTCTGTTAATCTTATATTCAAACGAAGTTAGTTAAACAAGGCCACCAATTAAACTGTTCAATTTAAAAAGCATAGAAAAATTTAAAAGTATACTGTGTACGAATTTCAAGGCTGACATGAAGCCTCAATCTCATTCTTGATCTCAATCCCAACCATAATTTCAACACAAGTCACAACCCTAAAAACATTTCAACATGTGACACATACAATTTTGCAACTACAGTGCTCAATTTTTTGGGCACTGACAGGGCTTGTCCTTACAAAAGCATTTTATGTGCTCCTCAATACGACATTATTCTACCCGAAATCCAAATAGTGCCATACCGAAAAAGAGTAACTGCAAGGATTCGAAAGACGACTCAGTTAAATGAAACAAATTTAAACCCACGGTTGCAATGAAATCATAAAGAGCTGAGTCACACCGTAAGCATGGTAAAACTTCTGCCAGCTGGTCGTTCCAAATCACATGTGATAGTATGGACTAAATCACCTGGTTGGACAATATTTAAGAGACTTAGGTATGTATGAAATCTTTCATAATTTTGATTGTTTATTCGGGGTTTTTGGTTTGGAATGGGGTTTTTGAACCAACGAGTTACTATTTTTTCGTCATGTCTTGCATTAAATTGGATTTGAACTACAATGGATGCAATTCGTTTACCACTTGAGAACCTCCTCCAGGTCGATCCATACTAAGTTAAACTCTGCTTATCTTATATTCAAACAAAATTAGTTAAACAAGGCCACCAAATAAACTGTGCAATTTATAAAGCATAGAAAAATTTAAATTCATGTTGTCTACGAGATTAAAGGCTCATATGAAGCCTCAACCTCATTCTTGATCTTATTCCCAACCATAATTTCAACACAAGTCACAACCGTGAAAACATTTCAACATATGACACATGCAATTTTGCAACTACAATGCACCTTTTCTTGGGCACTCACAGGGGCTGTCCTTAAGAAAACATTTTATGGTCTCCTCAATACGACATCAGTCTACCCGAAATCCGATTAGTTCCATACCAAAAAATATTAACGGCAAGGTTTTGAAAGACGACTCTGTTAAATGAGATAAATTTAAGACCACGGTTGCAATGATATCATAAAGATCAGAGTCACAACGTAAGCATGGTAAAATTTCTGCCAGCTGGTCGTTCCAATTTACACTTGATAGTATGGACTAAATCACCTGGTTGGACAATATTTAAGAGAATTAGGTATGTGTGAAATCCTTTATAATGTCGGTCGTTTATTCGGGGGTGTTGGTTTGGAATGGGGTTTTTGAATCAACGAGTTACTACTTTTTCGTCATGTCTTGCATTTAATTGGAATTGAACTACAATGGATGCACTTCGTTTACCACTTTAGAACCATCTCCAGGTCGATCTATACTAAGTTATATTCTGTTAATCTTTTATACAAACGAAGCTAGTTGAACAAGGCCACCAAATAAACTGTGAAATTTATAAAGCATCGAAAAATTTAAATTTATGTTGTCTACGAGATTAAAGGCTCATATGAAGCCTCAATCTCAGTCTTTATCTTATTCCCAACAATAATTTCAATACAAGTCACCACCCTAAAAACATTTCAACATGTGACACATACAATTTTGCAACTACCATGCACCATTTTTTGGGCGCTGACAGGGGCTGTCCTTCCAACACTATTATTTCTGCGCCTCAATACGACATCATTCTACCCGAAATCCGATTAGTTCCATACCCAAAAACATTAACTGCAAGAATTGGAAGAAAGACTCTGTTAAATGAAATAAATTTTAGACCACGGTTGCAATGAAATCATAAAGATCTGAGTCTCACCATAAGCATGGTAAAACTTCTGCCAGCTGGTCATTCCAATTTACATGTGATTGTATGGACTAAATCACCTGGTTGGACAATATTTAAGACAATTAGGTATGTATGAAATCCCTCATAATTTCGATCGTTTATTCGGGGGTTTTGGTATGGAATGGGGCTTTTGAATCAACGAGTTACTATTTTTTCGTCATGTCTTGCATTAAATTGGATTTGAACCACAATGGATGCAATTCGTTTACCACTTGAGAACCACCTCCAGGTCGATCTATACTAAGTTAGACTCTGTTAATCTTATATTCAAACGAAGTTAGTTAAACAAGGCCACCAAATAAACTGTGCAATTTATAAAGCATAGAAAAATTTAAATTTATAATGTCTACGACATTAAAAGCTGATATGAAGCCACAATCTCAGTCTTGATCTTATTCCCAACGATAACTTCAAGACAAGTCACAACCCTATAAACATTTCAACAAATGAAACATACAATTTTGCAACTACAATGCACCATTTTTTGGGCACTGACAGGGGCTGTCCTTACAAAAGCATTTTTTGTGCTCCTCAATAAGACATCAGTCTACCCGAAATCCGATTAGTTCCATACCAGAAAATATTAACTGCAAGTATTTGAAAGACGACTCTGTTAAATGAGATAAATTTAAGACCACGGTTGCAATGAAATCATAAAGATCAGAGTCACACCGTAAGCATGGTAAAACTTCTGCCAGCTGGTCGTTCCAATTTACATGTGGTTGTATGGACTAAATCAACTGGTTGGACAATATTTAAGAGAATTAGGTAGGTGTGATATCCTTCATAACTTCGATCGTTTATTCGATGGTTTTGGTTTGGAACGGGGTTTTCGATTCAACGAGTTACTATTTTTTTGTCATGTCTTCCATTAAATTGGATTTGAACTACAATGGATGCAATTCGTTTACCACTTGAGAACACCTCCAGGTCGATCTATACTAACTTAAACTCCTTTAATCTTATATTCAAACGAAGTTAGTTAAACAAGGCCACCAATTAAACTGTGAAATTTATAAAGCATCGAAAAATTTAAATTTATGTTGTCTACGAGATTAAAGGCTCATATGAAGCCTCAATCTCAGTCTTTAACTTATTCCCAACAATAATTTCAATACAAGTGACAACCCTAAAAATATTTCAACATGTGACACATACAATTTTGCAACTACAATGCACCATTTTTTGGGCGCTGACAGGGGCTGTCCTTCCAACACTATTATTTGTGCGCCTCAATACGACATCAGTCTACACGAAATCCGATTAGTTCCATACCCAAAAACATTAACTGCAAGGATTGGAAGAAAGACTCTGTTAAATGAAATAAATTTAAGACCACGGTTGCAATGAAATCATAAAGATCTGAGTCACACCATAAGCATGGTAAAACTTCTGCCAGCTGGTGGTTCCAATTTACATGTGATTGTATGGACTAAGTCACCTGGTTGGACAATATTTAAGACAATTAGGTATGTATGAAATCCCTCATAATTTCGATCGTGTATTCCGTGGTTTTGGTATGGAATGGGGCTTTTGAATCAACGAGTTACTATTTTTTCGTCATGTCTTGCATTAAATTGGATTTGAACCACAATGGATGCAATTCGTTTACCACTTGAGAACCACCTCCAGGTCGATCTATACTAAGTTAGACTCTGTTAATCTTATATTCAAACGAAGTTAGTTAAACAAGGCCACCAAATAAACTGTGCAATTTATAAAGCATAGAAAAATGTAAATTTATGTTGTCTACGACATTAAAAGCTGATATGAAGCCACAATCTCAGTCTTGATCTTATTCCCAACGATAACTTCAAGACAATTCACAACCCTATAAACATTTCAACAAATGACACATACAATTTTGCAACTGCAATGCACCATTTTTTGGGCACTGACAGGGGCTGTCATTACAAAAGCATTTTTTGTGCTCCTCAATACGACATCAGTCTACCCGAAATCCGATTGGTTCCATACCAAAATATATTAACTGCAAGGATTTGAAAGAAGACTCTATTAAATGAGATAAATTTAAGACCACGGTTGCAATGAAATCATAAAGATCAGAGTCACACCGTAAGCATGGTAAAACTTCTGCCACCTGGTCGCTCCAATTTACATGTGGTTGTATGGACTAAATCAACTGGTTGGACAATATTTAGGAGAATTAGGTATGTGTGATATCCTTCATAACTTCGATCGTTTATTCGGGGGTTTTGGTTTGGAACGGGGTTTTCGATTCATCGAGTTACTATTTTTTCGTCATGTCTTGCATTAAATTGGATTTGAACTACAATGGAGACAATTCGTTTACCACTTGAGAATCACATCCGCGTCGATCTATACTAAGTTAAACTCGGTTAACCTTATATTCAAACGAAGTTAGTTAAACAAGGCCACCAATTAAACTGTGCAATTTAAAACTCATAGAAAAATTTAAATTTAAGTTGTCTACGAATTTAAAGGCTGACATGAAGCCTCAATCTCAGTCTTTATCTTATTCCCAACCATAATTTCAACACAAGTCAAAACCCTAAAAACATTTCAACATATGACACATACAATTTTGCAACTACAATGCACCATTTTTTGGGCACTGACAGGGGCTGTCCTTACAAAAGCATTTTTAGTGCTCCTCAATACGACATCAGTCTACTCGAAATCCGATTGGTTCCATACCAAAAAATATTAACTGCAAGGATTTGAAAGAAGACACTATTAAATGAGATAAATTTAAGACCAAGTTTGCAATGAAATCATAAAGATCAGAGTCACACCGTAAGCATGGTAAAACTTCTGCCAGCTGGTCGTTCCAATTGTCATGTGATTGTATGGGGTAAATCACCTGTTTGGACAATATTTAAGAGAATTAGGTATGTGTGATATCCTTCATAATGTCGGTCGTTTATTCGGGGGTGTTGGTTTGGAACGGGGTTTTCGATTCAACGAGTTACTATGTTTTTGTCATGTCTTCCATTAAATTGGATTTGAACTACAATGGATGAAATTCGTTTACCACTTGAGAACCACCTCCAGGTCGATCTATACTATCTTAAACTCCGTTAATCTTATATTCAAACGAAGTTAGTTAAACAAGGCCACCAATTAAACTGTGCAATTTTTAAAGCATAGAAAAATTTAAATTTATGTTGTCTACGAATGTAAAGCTGATATGAAGCCTCAATCTCAGGCTTAATCTTCTTCCCAACGATAATTTGAACACAAGTCACAACCCTAAAAACATTTCATCATGTGACACATACAATTTTGCAACTACAATTCACCATTTTTTGAGCACTTGCAGGGGCTATCCTTACAAAAGCATTTTTTGTGCTCCTCAATACGACATCAATCCACCGGAAATCCGATTAATTCCATACCGAAAAACATTAATTGCAAGGATTTGAAAGAAGACTCAGTTAAATGAGATAAATTTAAGACCACGGATGCAATGAAATCATAACGATAAGAGTCACACCGTAAGCATGGTAAAACTTCTGCCAGCTGGTCGTTCCAATTTACATGTGATAGTATGGACTAAATCACCTGGTTGGACAATATTTAAGAGAATTAGGCATGTAGGAAATCCTTCATAAATCCGATCGTTTTTTCGGGGTTTTTGGTTTGGAATGGGGTTTTTGAAACAACGAGTTACTATTTTTTCGTCATGGCTAGCATTTAATTGGATTTGAACTACCATGGATGCAATTCGTTTACCACTTGAGATCCACCTCCAGGTCCATCTATACTAAGTTAAACTCTGTTAATCTTATATTCCAACGAAGTTAGTTAAGCAAGGCCACTTATTAAACTGTGCAATTTTTAAAGCATAGAAAAATTATAATTTATGTTGTCTACGAATTTAAAGGCTGATATGAAGCCTCAATCTCAGTCTTGATCTTCTTCCCAACGATAATTTGAACACAAGTCACAACCCGAAAAACATTTCAACGTGTGACACATACAATTTTGCAACGACAATGCACCATTTTTTGGGCACTGGCTGGGGCTGTCGTTACAAAGGCATTTTATGTGCTCCTCAATACGACATCATTCTACTCGAAATTCGATTAGTTCCCTACCCAAAAACATTAACTGCAAGGATTTGAAAGAAGACTCTGTTAAATGAGATAAATTTAAGACCACGGTTGAAATGAAATCATAAAGATCAGAGTCACACCGTAAGCATGGTAAAACTTCTGCCAGCTGGTCGTTCCAATTTACATGTGATTGTATAGACTAAATCAACTGGTAGGACAATTTTTAAGAGAATTAGGTATGTATGAAATCCTTTATAATGTCGGTCGTTTATTCGGGGGTGTTGGTTTGGAATGGGGTTTTTGAATCAACGAGTTACTACTTTTTCGTCATGTCTTGCATTTAATTGGAATTGAACTACAATGGATGCACTTCGTTTACCACTTTAGAACCATCTCCAGGTCGATCTATACTAAGTTATATTCTGTTAATCTTTTATACAAACGAAGCTAGTTGAACAAGGCCACCAATTAAGATGTGCAATTGATAATGCACAGAAAAATTTAAATTTATGTTGTCTACGAATTTAAAGGCTGATACGAAGCCTCAATCTCACTTTTGATCTTCTTCCCAACGATAATTTGAACACAAGTCACTACCCGAAAAACATTTCAACATGTGACACATACAATTTTGCAACGACAATGCACCATTTTTTGGGCACTGGCAGGGGCTGACGTTACAAAGGCATTTTATGTGCTCCTCAATACGACATCATTCTACTCGAAATCCGATTAGTTCCATACCCAAAAACATTAACTGCAAGGATTTGCAAGAAGACTCTGTTAAATGAGATAAATTTAAGACCACCGTTGCAGTGAAATCATAAAGATCAGAGTCACACCGTAAGCATTGCAAAACTTCTGCCAGCTGTTGGTTCGAATTTTCATGTGATTGTATGTACTAAATCACCTGGTTGGACATTATTTAGGAGATTTAGGTATGTACGAAATCCATCTGAATTTCGGTCGTTTATTCGGGGATTTAGGTTGGGAATGGGGTTTTTGAATCAACTAGTTAAGATTTTTTCGTCATGTCCTGCATTTAATAGGATTTGAACTACAATGGATGCGTTTACCACTTTAGAACCAACTTCAGGTCGATCTATACTAACTTAAACTCTGTTAATCTTATATTCAAACGAGGTTAGTTAAACAAGGCCACCAATTAAACTGTGCAATTTAAAAAGCATAGAAAAATTTAAAATTATATTGTCTACGAATTTAAAGGCGGATATCAAGCCTCAATCTCATTCTTGATCTCAATCCCAACCATAATTTCAACACAAGTCACAACCCTAAAAACATATCAACATGTGAAACATACAATTTTGCAACTACAATGTACCATTTTTTGGGCACTGACAGGGGTTGTCCTTAAGAAAGCATATTATGTGCTTCTCAAAACGACATCAGTCTACCCGAAATCCGATTAGTTCAATACCGAAAAATATTAACTGCAAGGATTTGAAAGACGACTCTGTTAAATGAGATAAATTTAAGACCACGGTTGCAATGAAATCATAAAGATCAGAGTCACACCGTAAGCATGGTAAAACTTCTGCCAGCTGGTCGTTCCAATTTACATGTGATAGGATGGACTAAATCAACTGGCTGGACAATATTTAAGAGAATTAGGTATGTATGAAATCCTTCATAATTTCGTGCGTTTATTTTCGGGGGTTTTAGTTTGAAATGGGTTTTTTGCATCAACGAGTTACTATTTCTTCGTCATATCTTGCATTTAATTGGATTTGAACTACAATGGATGCAATTCGTTTACCACTTGAGAACCACCACCAGGTCGATCTATACTAAGTTAAACTCTGCTTATCTTATATTCAAACGAAGTTAGTTAAACAAGGCCACCAATTAAACTGTGCAATTTTTAAAGCATAGAATAATTTAAATTTATGTTGCCTGCGAATTTAAAGGCTGATATGAAGCCTCAATCTCATTCTTGATCTCAATCCCAACGATAATTTCAACACTAGTCACAACCATTTGAACATTGCAACATGTGACACATAAAATTTTGCAACGACAATGCACCTTTTATTAGGCACGGACAGGGGCTGTCCTTACAAAAGCATTTTATGTGCTCCTCAATACGACATCATTCTACCCAAAATCCGATTGGTTCCATACCGAAAAACATTAACTACAAGCATTTGAAAGACGACTCTGTTAAATGAGATAAATTTAAGACCACGGTTGCATTGAAATCATAAAGATCAGAGTCACACCGTAAGCATGGTAAAACTTCTGCCAGCTGGTCTTCCCTTACATGTGATTGAAAGGACTCAATCACCTGGTTGGACACTATTTGAGAGAATTAGGTAAGTATGAAATCCTTCATAATTTCGATTGTTTATTCGGGTATTATGGTTTAGCATGGTTTTTTTTTTATCAAGGAGTTACTATTTTATTGTCATGTCTTGCATTATATTGTATTTGAACTTTAATTGATGAAATTCGTTTACAATTTGAGCACAAATTTCAGGTCAGTCTACATGAAGTTAGACTATGTTTATCTTTTATACAAACGAAGTTAGTTAAACAAGGCCACCAAACAAACTGTGCAATTTAAAAACCGTAGAAAAATTTAAAATTATATGGTAGACCAATTTAAATGCTCATGTGAAGCCCAATGTCAGTCTTGATGTCAATCCGAACCATAATTTCAACACAAATCACAAACCAAGACACATTTCAACCTCCGACACATAAATTTGCGCAACAACCATGCGCAATTTTTAAAGGCACATTCTACTTGAAAATCCACGCTCCGACTCCGATACTTTTTCTGATATCGCTTTTAAAAGCTCGAATGCTTGATATAGTCTGTATCCGATTCTTAATCTTAACATTACTAAGTCAGAACTCTGAGGATGACTGCTTTTTTATAACTGAATGTGAGCGAATTAGATTGGATGTACTTTTTCGTTTACGCATTTATTGAGATAATAAAATGTTGTTGCTGTTGTTGTTGTTGTTGTTGTTGTTGTTGTTAAGGCACGGATTGGAGTTGTCCTTACAAAAGCATATTATGCGCTCCTCTATACGACAGAAGTATACCTGAAGCCCGACTAGTTCCATACCGAAAAACATTAATTGCAAGGATTTGAAAGACGACTCTGTTAAATAAGTTAATTTTTACCAAGGTTGTAGATGAAATCATAAAGATCATAGTCACACAGCAAGCATGGTAAAACTTATGCCAGATGTTCGTTCCAAATTACATGCTCGTACTTATTCAATCTCCTTCTTGCACATTTTTGTGAGGAATAGGCATGTAGGAAATCCTTCTTAATTTTGATTGCTTATCGGGGGCTTGGGTTGGGAATGGGTTCTTTAAATCAACGAGTTACTATTTTTTTGTCATGTCTTGCATTAAAATGGACTTGAATTGCTATGGATGCAATTCGTTTACAACTTGAGAGCAACCTTCAGGTCTATCTAAACTAAGTTAAACTCTGTTCTTATAACATCTAAACGAAGTTATTAAAACAAGGCCAACAAACAAACTGTGCAATTTACAAAGCTTAGGAAAATTTAAAAATATATTGCCTACGAATTTAAAGGCTCATTTGAAGCCTCAATCTCATTCTTAATCTCAATCCCAACCATAACTTAAACCCGAATTACAACCCTAAGAAACATTTCAACATGTGACACATAAAATTCTGCTACTAAAATGCGCTATTTATTTAGGCAGGGATAGGGGCTGTCCTTACAAAAAAATCTTATGTGCTCCTCTATAGGAACATCAGCCTACCTGAAATCAGATTAGTTCCATATCGAAAAAAATATCTGCAAGGATTTGAAAGAAGACTCTGTAAAATGAGTTAAATTTTAAGACTTGAAATTTGAAATTATTAGGATCGGAGTCAAAGCACCGAAAGCATTGTAAAAATTTCTGCCAGGTGGTTGTTCCAAATTACATGTGATTGTACCAAATCCATCTCCTTGTTGCACATTTTATGTGAGAATTGCGTATGTATGAAATCATTCATAATTTTGATCGTTTAGACGGGTTTTTTTGTTGGAAATGGGGTCTTTGAATCACCGAGTAATTATTTATTTGTAATGTCTTGCATTACTTGGATTTGAACTACAATGGATGCAATTCGTTACCAACTTGAGAACCACCTTCAGGTCGATCTATACTAAGTTAAACTCTGTTAATCTTATATTCAAACAAAATGAGTAAAGCAAAGCCACCAAACTAACTGTGCAATTTCTAAAGCATAGAAAACTTAAAATTATATTTTCTACGAAATTAAAGGCTCACATGAAGCCTCAATCTCAGTCTTGATCTCAATCCCAATCATAATTTCAACATAAGTCACAACCCTAAAAACATTTCAACATGTGACACAGACAATTTTGCAACTACAATGCGCCATTTATTTAGGCACGGAGATGGGCTGTCCTTACAAAAGCATTTTATGTGCTCCTCCTTACGACATCAGTCTACCTGAAAGTTCCATACCGCAAAACATTACCTGCAAGGATTTGAAAGACGACTCTGTTAAATTAGTTAAATTTTAAGACCACGGTTGCAGATGAAATCACAAAGAACAGAGTAGCACAATAAGCATGGTAAAATTTCTCCCAGGTGGGCGTTCCAAATTACATGTGTTTGCGCGGACTCAATCACATGGTTGGACATCTTTTAAGAGAATTAGGTATGTATGAAATCTTTCATAATTTCGATTGTTTAATCGGGGTTTTTGGTTGAGAATGGGAGCTTTTGAATCAACGATGTAATATTTTTTGGTCAAATTTTGCATTAAAATGGCTATGAAATGCTATGGATGCAATTCGTTTACAACTTGAGAACAACCTTCAGGTCGATCTGCACTAAGTTAGACTCTGTTCTTCTTCTGTCCAATCGAAATTATTAAAACAAGGCCATCAAACAAACCGTGCAATTTAAAAAGAATAGAAAAATGTTAATTTGTAGTGTCTACGAATTTAAAGGCTCATATGAAGTCTCAATCTTAGTCTTGATCTTATTCCCAACCATAATTTCAACGTAAATCACAACCATAAAAACTTTTCAACATGTGACACGTACAATTTTGCAACTACAATGCGCCATGTATTTAGGCACGGACAGGGGCTGTCGTTACAAAAGCATTTTATGTGCTCCTCTATACGACATCAGTCTACCTGAAATCAGGTTAGTTCCAAACCGTAAAACGTCAACTGCAAGGACTTGAAAGACGACTCTGTTAAATTTGGATTCAATCTATCGCTTACACATCGTTTGAGAGAATAAGGTATGTATTGACATGGCACCTTACCTTTCACGCCTAACAGCAGTTTCAACGAGCCCTGATAACACAGTTCAACATTGTTGTAAATATGGAAGTGTTCCGCGTCATTGGAGCAATATCGAGGGAACGTTTCTTCTTCAAAGGCCCCGAACATGCGTGGAGTTGGCTAATGTGTGAT
>QQSS02181608.1:0-14210 GCA_003687565.2 Craspedacusta sowerbii
GCATGTATGTATGTATGTATGTATGTATGTATGTATGTATGTATGTATGTATGTATGTATGTATGTGTGCATGTATGTGTATGTATGTGCATGTATGTATGTACGCATGTTAGCATGTATGCATATATGCATGTATCCATGTGTGTGTATGCAATGAACTGTGAAGTTCAAATAGAATAATATAATATTTTGTGTACGTGGGACGTGCATTTGAATGGCGTCTTTATATTTTTGCAGACGACGCATCCGGTCACAGTCCGGATCGCCATCGCGATCGCCCGCTCCAGCAGCAGTCGTGCTACATGACCATCGAAAAGATTCGTCGCCGCGTCGTCGTCGCGTTTTCAAGGTACGACTATTGTCTTTCGTGCTGTATTCCAACGAGCAAGTCTTCAGTGCGGCAGCGCTTGCTAGATGAACGCGTTTTTGTATTCGGTTAGCAGGAGCAAACGCGTTTTTGGTAACGACGAACTCGGACTTTCTGACTGAGGCGCATGGATTGCATTGGACGCAAATCTAAACATTTCTAGTACGAACGCGTGCTTGTGCTTTTGGAAGTACGCATTTTGCATTTGGCTATTTTTCGGATTTCAAATTAAGAAATTCACCAGTTCCTCCATTCTCCAACGCCAGATGCATGTCGCCCGGTGTGGGGCTCATCAGTGACGTGCATGGGAATGGAGTGGAAAGCAGAGCGCCACTAGACCACGAGGATTTCAAATTATTTTTTATTTTATTATTTACTTCTTATTAATTTTGTTTTAGGAGGACGGAGCTAATAAAGTAGTAGAAATCAAGCCAGCTGACGAAGGGTTGCTGAAGGGTGACACTTCCGATGAAGTGGAAGCAGCTAAACCAGCTCTCTCGCCTACGCAGTACAGCAAGTCAGATAAGACGCAGACGAGAACGTACCGCAGGCAGCATTCGGAGTCCGAGGGTAGTCCAGAACCCGAGGGTCCGGTCTTGGCGCCTGGTTTCAAGTCGGGCGAACAAAGCGACCACCGGAGAAGCAGGGACGCGAAGAAAGAAACGGTTCGTCCGCGTGATCGTGATGCCGAGCGTCGTCGAGACAGTCGCGACTCGATTCGGGCAAAAGAGCGAGACGCTGGTCAGCGTAAGACTTCTCGGTCTGGCGACCGAAAAGATTCGCCTCGCCGAAAGTCTCCTCCGCGTCGAAGAGAATCTCCGAAGCGAGACATGTCGCCTCGGCGCAAGCGATCCCCGCACCGGGAGGAAGGGGTTAGAAGCAGCAATGACTATCAACCCAACCCGAGGGATAGCCGACCACCCGGTGCTTTGAAGCGTAGGGCTCCTACGTTTTCTCCTTCGCCGGAACGGAAAGCCAGGCGGTCGCCTGTTCCACCTGCCAGACGTGAATCGCCGATACGAAAACGAGCCCGTCGTGGATCCAGCGACGAGGAAGCCGCCTCTGCAAAGCGGCCGCGGCCGCAGGAGAGTGGTTCGGAGGTAGACACGCCACCAGACGTGACGCGTCGCAGAGAAGACAAGAAGAAGCGAGACGGCGAGCTTAAACCGGACAAGCGGCCAACTGATGAGTCGGTAGGCAAGCGACGGGCCCGCAATGCTTCGCAATCTTTTTCGCCTAGCGAAGGGGAAGCCGAAACGAGAGAGCAGATGGTCGAAGCGGCCCGTCGGAGGGTTGCCAGAAAGTCGTCGGAATCTGCCGAATCAAGCGCCGAGGAAGAGCCGCGCAGGAAAGTCATCATCCGCAAGCAAGATTCGGAAGAATCCGCCGAGGATCGTCCAAGAAAGCAGCAGTCGGCGTCCAAGAGGCGCGACGCTAAGCCCAACACCGAGTCCGAGTCTTCTGATAAGGAACCGGAACGTAACGCCCGCCCCACGAAGGACCGAATCGAAGTGAGCGTGAAAGGGAAGCCAGCAAGGGTGGCTGCGAAGAGCGAGAGCTCGTCTGGGGATGACGATGACGATGACGAGTCGGACCAGGCCAGTAGAAGAAGGGTCGTCGTGACGAAATCAAGCAAGGAAGCCGTGCCGTCCGAAAGCGAAGACGAGGAGTCGGACGAGGAAGTGCGTCAAGAGAAGATCGCGTCGAAGAATCCGAAGACCGACCGTGAGGTTCGTCGTCGGCGAGAGGAGTCGGAATCTGTAGAGCGGGCAGTCCAAAGGAAGCAAAGCTCCAGGGACAAGGACAAGCAGCAGCAGCAGGTAAGGCGAAAAGAAAGAGCGCCTGCACGTCAAGAGGATGCCAGTTCAGAAGAGGAGAGGGAAAGTGAAAGAACCGCGAAGCGTTCACCTCGTAAGAAAGTCGCTCAAGCGCGGCAAAGGTAGGCGCTAGTATTTCCCGAAATTCTTCGATCTGCATGTCACGTCTGTGTCAGCCTTCTATCTTGCTTTCTGTGTCCATCTTCCTTCTGGGACAGGTCGGCATCCCGGGATGAATCACCCGAACAGCTGCCCGAAGACGCCCCTCCGTCCGACGACGATAACGAGGGGGAGGGCGATTCGTGCGGTCGAGACGAAGTTGACGATCGTAAGAAGGGTAAAGCTGAACGTGAGGAAGCCGCGGACGAAGGAGAAGAGGTGGAGGACAGTGTGGTTGGTGGTTACGGCTTAACTGTTTTCTCTGCTGTAATCTTCCGCTTTTAGGCGTAGCTCAAACTTGATACGTGACAACGTGATTAGTGACTTTATAAGTTAGATACTTGACGTGACTTCCCCGGCCTCCCCCCTTCCCCTTAGCCCCTTCGCTAATTTTGACATAAAATGGGTCAACTGGTGTCATGCCAGCCGTTGAGCTGAGCTTTTGTTATGATAGCCTGTTGTTATGGTAGCCTGTTGTTTGCCGATTTTATCGCCGTCATCGATGCCAACGTCATAATGCACGTATGTTTGTATTGCTTATTCTTAAATCCTTATATAATCATAATCGTGGTAATAATCATATGTCTGGCATTGTGACCATGCATGCTAGTGCTAATAGTGTTACTTCGCGCCTGTGAGTATCATCATCATCGTCCTCGTCGTCGTCCTCGTTGTCGTCGTCGTCATCATCATCATCATCATCATCACCATCATCATCATCATCATCATCATCATCATCATCATCATCATCATCATCATGATCACCATCAGCATCATGATCATCATAATTATCATCATCATCATCATCATCAGCATCAGCAGGAGCAGCTGTATCAATGACGTCATCATCGTCGTTGCCGTCTTGATGACGTAGGATTTCGTTTAGGAGGAGTCGCCCGACCGTTCTCAGAAGACGAAGAAGCGAAAGCGAAGTGACAGGGAGAAGTCGGCACGAGGCGAACGTGCTCGTCCGCGACCTCGGGAAAGCACAAAGTCCAATCGCAAGTCAAAGAAGAGGCGAAGACATGTAAGATGTCCTCTTCGTCCAACGGGTTGGACTGGTATCAGCAGGTTTTTTGAAATAATTTATGGGACTGTATGAGGCGTCGATATAGAAGCAAACCGGGGTGGGAATGAGTCACCGGTTATGTTTTTGTTTCTGTTGTTGTT
Organism: Craspedacusta sowerbii; assembly: GCA_003687565.2. Taxonomy (NCBI): domain Eukaryota; kingdom Metazoa; phylum Cnidaria; class Hydrozoa; order Limnomedusae; family Olindiidae; genus Craspedacusta; species Craspedacusta sowerbii. The sequence goes on from QQSS02181608.1 coordinate 3,514, forward strand.
GTTGTTGCTGTTGTCGTTGTTGTTGTCAGTAAACTATTTGCTTGAATAATGAAAATCAGTCGAATGATAATAATTGCAAGGTAGTTCACTAAGCGAAGTTTAATGTGCAGAAATGAAGCTCTCTAGCAATGGTCTAGTCGTTATCGACTTCAATTGTGAGTCGAATATACATAACTTTTTTTTGGGGGGGGGGGGCTGGGTGGTTTATTGTATTATTAAGTATATATATTATTATATTATTTTATTTTAATATAATTTATTATATTTTATTATAATATATTATTAATATATATTATTAATATATATTGTATATATTATATAGTATTGGCATGTAATTTATTACTTTTCAGTACTTTTTAACTTGTATTTTTATTTAATTTTTATTTTATTTCATTTTATTTTTTAGTGCATGATTTTGACTGATTAAGAAATTTCTTTTGCCGTAATCTTTCGGGGGCTGTAGTCGAAAAGGCCTGTCTTAAGAGCTGGAGCTTGAGGGAGAGGTTGTGGCATACCCTCAGAGCTGGACCGAACGCTATTGTCGCCTTGCCTGTACTTCGATGGCTTGCTTGTCTCCAATTTTGTGTTACAATAATAATTTAATTAAACAATGTAAATCTATGGTAATGTGACCTGGCTTGAAATGTGGCATTATTTTCTCTGTATGTGTTTGCTTGCATACCAGACGGATGGAAGTGACGAAGATTCAGGGGAGTCCGATATGGAGGTAAAACTTCGCGAGCAGGCCTTGAAGTCGATGAAAGCAAAGCGGGGCTCCTCTGGCGAGTCTTCCGATTGATTGATTGATCGCGATTGAGATATTGCGATTGAGAGAGTTTCTAGCGAGCGTCACTTGTGACGTGAACCGAACTAGGATTGTTAGATGGCGATTTCTACGCTAGCTCTTGCCGTATTCAGTTGACGAGATATCTCCTTGTGCTGGAGGACGTTGCTTAAGATGGTACTCGGAGGGCTGAACTGGCTTACGTGACAGCAGTGAGACATGGGTGTGTCATTTTTCTTAACCGCTTACCTATTTGAACTTCTGCGACAGGAGTGCATTTTGCGAAATATTGTAGAAAACCGCCGCGTTGTGTTAAGTTTGCTATTATTTTTCTTTCGCGTGCGGTGTCACTTATTGACGCTTCGTCAGCAGAGGAATTGGATTGTACTGTCCTTGTTTGTACGTGTCATCTGCATGTCTTTTGTGGTAGTCCATCGCTTTCCGAGTCCCTGCCGAGTCCTGTAAGTAATTAATGTTGCGCACTCGGTTTCTTTTTCCCCTCTTTTTTTTTTTTTTTTTTCATTTATTGGGGACTGCTTGTCCGCCTTGTCCGGCTCATTTCGTCTGGCAATATGCTTGTCTTCGTCTTTCCGATCATTGTTGGTTGTCTATGCATGGACGTGTCTGTATCTGCACTAGCTTTGCGACTGACAATTGATAAGTGTCCATCCGTAGGGACACTGTACAATTTTGAAAATTCTCCTTTAAGTGACGAAGAATTTTATCGTGTACATTGATGATGTCGCCCCCGCCTTTCAAGGAGAAGGGGGTTGACGAGATTTCTAAGTTATTAAGGAAAAATTCAGGTATTCGGGAAGGATACCCGTCGTTATTAGAAATGCTTTGAATGTGAATATTTTACGAGCAGGTAAAAAGACTAAGTCGCGTTTTAAGCAACAATAATTTTAATAAAGTCGTTTTTACAAGTCACGCCACCGTCTATGGGTAACGACCTTTGTATCGCTAGGTCTCTTTACTTGGTGATTTATTTTCTGCCTGACGCCAAGTTTTGCGTAGATGTTTTTCCTTTTGTTTTTACTCATCGGCTTGCTTGGTACGGATATTGACTTTTAGTGTTAGTTGTTATAAGTTATTCCTGACCATACCAAGGACCTTTTTCACTTCGGGTTTGGACCTCATTTGCTGTGTGCGGTGACAGCCAGGTACTGCCAGTGTTGACAACAATGCCACGGCACTGTTTGGTTTTCTCTCGCCGTGATTTTAATTTGTGTTTATTCTTCCAGTTTTGCTAAAACGCTCCCTTATGCGTCATCTGCAGATCGCTTAGTGGCGGGCATCAAATTCGAGCAGCCTCGCACATAGCTCTGATAGTTTAAGTGTGGTCCTTAGAACCTTCGTGTACTGTAAGATCTGATTGAAGTATCGACGATGGATTTAAAGTTTTTTAGACAGAGCGTAGTGTTTCAGAGTTATCTTTTTTGACTGTTGACTTGCTGGCGTGCTTGACAAACTCGTGCTTACTCATGCCCCGCCCCCTCCCCCCGTGGTGATCGTCTAACGATGTGAATGTGTGCGAAGGAAACTCTTTAAGGTTTGCTATTTATTCGCGGGGTCGAGAAAAGCCGTTTGCAAATCTCCGCGAGACACTTCCTAGTTGTATGTGTGTGTGTTCGTCTGTCGAGCTGTATCCTTCTGTGCGAATTAAATGGTAGAGATAGATAGACAAGCGGACCGCTTTGTCTTTCTTGGGCTTCTCCTTGTGTGGGCTATTTCACCAAGGCGTCGCAGTCGTGTCGCTTGTCCCCGCTGATTGACGCGTGTAAGTTGTTTGACTGCTTTCCCTCATTTCGCTCGACATCTGGAGTACCTGTGTTCAGCTGGGTGGTGTTATTTCTTTCTATTACCGCCATTTTGAGCGCTATTGTGGCTTCACCTTTGCTTAAACACAAAGCTTCCACGCGCTGGCGAGACGTTTGCTTTGGGCGGTTCTGTTGAAGAAAGGCAAGGAGTACCAGCTGAGTGAACGCCGTCTCCAAATTAGCCATGCCGCTAACCTGTAACTTATTGCATAAATTATATTACATTACGCATAACCTCGTAAGACATGATGTCGAGGGAGCATGATTACCAAACATAATTTTACTGATGACGTTCGACAGAAAGAATACTCTTTTTCAACTCTTTTAACTCCTTTTCTTTTTACAATTTTCAGGACATGTTTCGACAGCATCTATTATCATTCTCATCTGGGTTGAAATTTTCAAGAAACCCGCATAAATACATGGTAGGCGTGGACACTATTTAATACAAAGTATGCACGTCTGCTAAAAAGCTTAATCTCGAAATGTTTAACCCTCGATACGTGAAGGGACGTATAAACGATAAATAAGTAAATGACATATACGACCAGTTCTTGCCAGTCTTTTTTATGAGTGAGACCACATGTTTTGATAGATACACACAGGCTCAGGCCGTTTGTTTCATCGTCGTTATGACGATGATATGTTTTGTGTTTTTAATAATGCTGATGCGGTGTCTACGTTTCTTGAGTTCCTGAACTCTAGACACCCTTATATAAAGTTCACAGTCGAATACGAAGCTAATGGAAAACTACCCTTCCTCGATTCAGCTGGTCGACAACACTCAAGATGAGACATCCTATACAACTTCTTTTCGGAAATAGATGTTCAGCGGCCTTCCGATGAGTATCTCAAGTTACTGCACTGTTTTCCTATAAAGTTGGTCTCATTTAGACACTTCTTGACCGTATTAAAAGCTCCCGGCTGTCCTTCACACTGATGCTGCAACTATAACCGGCATTTGAATTAAACACCATTTTCCCGAACATCTAATTAAACTTCCCTGTTGGATGCACGTCAACTCTCACCTATGAAAAGCTTCGTCGGATAATTGATACATTATGCAAGGGTATTCACGTTACATTTGTCTTTAAGGTTAGTTCCTACTTCTGCACTAACGACAATTTTTCTAAAAGTTATAGATCTGGTGTTATTTATAATTTTACTTGTGGCGGCTGTAATGCTAGTTATCGAATCCTCTTATATCGTTGCATGTGTTTACTATAACGATACGAATACTATAAGTGCTACAGTTTGCCTGTATTTGATCGACATCGTGGAATGGAAGTACAAAGGATGGCATTTGTAGGCTTGAGCAGCATCGATTCTTTGTTTCAACCCGGCAGATACAAGTTGAGGTGTTTGCATTTCGGGTTATTACCAAGGTTTATGTGGCCGCTGACAGTATATGATGTCGCACTCTTCCGGGTTGAAATTATCGAGATGCAAATCGACAAGACGGTGCGGAAATGGCTAGGCGTGTCGAAAGGACTTCATCGGTAGCATTGTAAGGAAAGGCGACAAGCTGCAGTTATCGCTTGTGTCGTTGGTCGAGGAATTCAAGGCTGGACAGGTCCGTCTTCAGTCCATGCTGGTTGAATCGACGGATCAGGCAATTTGCGAAAACCCTCCAGAGCTTCAGGCAGGTCGGAAATGGAGAGTGGCAGATGCTATGAACGTGGCCACCGCAATGGCTCGTTATAACGAAGTGCGAGGTGTGCTAAGATCAGGACGTAAAGGACTTGGACTGGCAGAAACAAGCCTCCGATCAAATAAGAACAAATCCACGTTAAGGCTTCTAAGAGAGCAGGAAGTGCGGAACTTGGACGAGGAAAGACGATTGGCAACGGCAGTCCAGCAGAATTAACAAGGGCGCTGGCTGAACTTGGAGGGCGTGGAGCACCGAGTCATATCATGGAATGAGTGGTGGAGGATGAGCCCTTTCCATCTTATATTTCTCCTTCAGTGTTAGTATGATGTCGCTTCGTCTCCCGCAAACCTCAATAAGTGGAAGCTACAGGACAGCCCTGCATGTGGTCTCTGTGGAACGTGCGGGAACCTGAGGCACTTGCACTCAGGATGTAAGAGCGCTCTACCATCAGGATTGTATCCATTTAGGCACAATCTTATCCTAGAGGTGGTACTAAAGGCCGTGCAGTACGCCAATATACCAGTGCGCCAGCAAAATGGTATCTGTTTGGTGCGAGAGGGGACTGTTCCAGCTGCAAAAAGAAAGGAAGCAAAGTTGAAAAATCAGAGGAGGTGCTTGGTCATATCATCTTGTGGTCGCAGCGACCTGACCTGGTGTTGATCGATGAAGAAGCGAGACACGTCGTGTTAGGAGAACTGAAGGTTGCTTGGGAGGAAGGGAACGACGAAGCTCGTCAAAAAAAGCTACTGCGCTACCAAGATCTTGCTAGTCACATTAAAGAAAATGGCTTCACATGTGATGTATTTGCTTTTGAGTTGGGCTGCAGAAGATTTACGGGTGCTTCAGTGAGAAAGTGCGGTTGGCGTTAAAGGCTAGTGACAAGGCGGTCGAAGGAAGCGCCTGGATACTCAATAAATTTTGCCAGGAGTAATTGCTGTCTAACCTGCAATAGCGCGACATCGTTGAAAGCTGTTGCGGGCCCACCGTGCGGAAGGATACTGAGCATAATGGGCCGAAATGCGCGGTGCTCAGCTGACGGTTATAGCAGTTTGTGGGTGTACACATGTGTTTACTTATCTAATCTTATGTGCGTATATATATATATATATATATATATATATATATATATGTATACTCTCCGTGCGGAATATAATGTCCAAATTTGTACGATTCCTTAATAAGTAAACAAATCCTTTCAATTTCGAGGACATGATACGACAAAGCCATTTTCCATATCACTGAAATTAGGAAAACTTCGTCGTAGGCACACCTATTGCTCCGGGATGGAAGACTTAAGAAGCAAAGTAAACATGAAAGGCAATTGGAGAAACATCAACGTAACGATACACCAATATATGAGAATCAATGCCATTGCAACGAGACTAAGGAGGAAAGAAATATAATAAAAACAACAACAAGAATAATATATTTTTCCCATTAACCAACAGGGTACATGAATGCATTCATAAATGCAATGTCATGGCTAAATGGGAGGGAGGGCTCTTAGTAGCATAGCAAATTCTTCAAATCCTTCTTCGGAAGAGAAGGGCCCACCTAAGTCTGTCTAAAATATTCACATAGAAGTACACCAGGCTTGCGCACTGCACGTAAAGAAAGATGCTCGTAACAATATAAACTGTATCACACAGCAAGAATGTGGGTCTTGAAAGCGCTTCATGACAGTCCGCGAATTTATTTATTTGTATATATTATATGTATATATATACAATTTGGTAATTCATTTTTTCTTTATGCATTCTTCCTTACAATTCGTTTGACTATTGATATTACCTGTTGGCGTGTTTTCGAGGTCCCTAAGAATTATTTCAGTACTTGGCTTATAGGAGGGCAGATAAGTGTCTCTTAAGTAGTACTTCACTAATTTGTAGATCCATTTTCAGATTAACAATATTGTTGAAAAATGTGGGACCCGCGTTTCTAAGCGATCTAATGCCGTATTTTACAGTAGAAACATTGGGTAAATCCAACTTTCCACCGTCCTTGTACCTTGTCGTCCTGGAAATCTTACGCCAAAAGAGGGGTTTCAGAGCAGAGTGTACGTCGCCAGAGTTCCAATCGTGCATTAAAAGACATCTCTTTAACTCTACCAGATCTTGCAGCTTTAATATATCCTTTCAAGCAAATAAAGACGATGTCGGTTCACGAAAATCGGAAAAGGTCATCACCCTGATAGCTTTTTTTTGAGTCTGACACAACCTTTTCATGGTATTTGGACTCAAAAAAAAAAAAAAAAAACGATGCCAAGCATCCGTAAGAAAGGTATGATATTAAAAGGCTAAGATAAATTATTCTAACTCTTTTCAACGGCATGTAATGACGGACTTTAGATTGAATAGCCCTGTTCAATTTCTTGCAGAGCTCTGCTATATTCGGTTTCCAGCTAAGACTGGAGTCTATTAGTACGCACAAATAAATAACTTCATTTGACAACAACATTTGTCTGCCTTGAAATTTTACTGTAAGTCTGTGTTCTTGTTTGATGGTTTAAATAGGACGAGCTCGGTCTTTTTTGCATTTAGCGATAAGCGTTTGGCACAGAGCCAATCGAAAACATTATCGAGTTCCTTTGAAAGCGACTTTCTGATAACTTTCAGTGACGTATGACTTAACATGATGTTAGTGGCACCTACGAAATGATGAGCTACTGATTTTGAGAGTTAGACCTTGAAATCGTTTATAGAAATGAAAATGAGTAGTGGACCAAGAAAGGAGCCTTCTGGAACACCACAACTATTTTCAATGGTAGGAGAATCTTGTTCGCCTGTTGCTACAAACTGCTTTCGGGCTGCTAGGAACGACTAAGATTTAAAGCAATCATTAGGATTAATTGCCGTAGCTTTCCAGCTTATGAATGAGGATTTGTGGTTAACCATATTATATGCGGTATACATACAGTTATGTGTATTCATACACACATAATTTACAGTATTGATAATTTCAAACCATCTAATGACACAATGGTATAATATTATATAATGAACAGTCAGTCGAATGGCTTACCGCTGTTAATGCAGCTTTTCGCACTTGTTCGCTCTTTCGTTATTTTCCTGTTACCCGGTGGCCCAGCGAATATCTTAGTGCCTTTCTCTTTGTACAAATCTTGGCGTGAAGAAAAACTCCAAATGCCTGTTGTTTTCAATAAAGAGTACGTACATTGTGCTACGTATGCACACGCGATTAACTCTGTGTAAGAGGTGCGAACACCTGTTTTCTCCACATGCAAATTTGACTGTGACCTCTAATTGCTGTTGAACAAGCGCGTTGTTGGTAACGTTTTGTACTCGCTTGTTTTCTACTAGCTGGTGCAGACCAGTGAAATCAAACAGAACCCCCGTCCAAAAGCGCGTCCACTTCTCGTTCGAATCGGATAATAGGAAAAGTTCGCCAAGCGCGGCGCGAGGACAAAAAATTATCAAAGCAAGAAGTTTGGGGAAAGTGAGGCTGTTTGTAGGTAAGTGGAGAGATTTGCTGGATTAAAATTGGCTTATAAGTGAGGCTGTTTGGAGGTAAGTGGAAAGATTTGCTGGATTAAAATTGGCTTATAAGTGAGGCTGTTTGGAGGTAAGTGGAGAGATTTGCTGGATTAGAATTGGCTTATAAGTGAGGCTGTTTGGAGGTAAGTGGAGTGGATTTGCTGGATTAAAATTGGCTTATAAGTGAGGCTGTTTGGACGTAAGTGGAGCGATTTGCTGGATTAAAATTGGCTTATTAGCCAATTTATCAGCCATTCGGCTGCTAAGGTCGAACATGCAAACTGCAACAACAAGAACAAAAACAACAAAAACAACACCAACATCAACAACAACAACAAAAAAAAACAACAACAACAAAAACGACGACGATGACGACGACGACGACGACGACGACGATGACGACGAAATAACAACGCCAACAACAAACAAACAACCATAACAGCAAAAGATGCTGGGATTTAAGAAAACAGCTTTATTGTTCGTCTTCCCATTTGTAAACTTCAACGAAGTTTTACTAGCCTTTGCCTCTTACAACCCACGATACCAGTGTGTTCATAAATGTTATTTCTAATTTAATACAGGTTACCATTAATACATCATCTTAATGGTATGATATTAACGCCACTGGACTCAGTTCAAGACTCTTTTCGTTGCTTCTCTCATCGAGTAAGCAAAGCTGGCACCTTTTAAATGCTTCCAAAAACTAGCTAAGGTTAGACCCGGGATCTTTGTCGAAACACCGATCAAGAAGATCATAGAACATGACGAGCGATTTCACCAAAGTACATTGGACTTCGAAATTCGTCATTAAGGACAGGATACAAAAAAACATTATGAGGAAACGGCATTTTTGGGGGGCTACTTTGTGAAACAGATTACAGTACCCTGATCGCAAATCTAAAAAAACTTCTGTTTTTTTGAAGCTTTCATAAATGTTTTTTTTTTACGGTCTTTTTCTATTTCTATTTTCTATTTTCAGAGCAACTTTACCTCTACGCATGCGCCGTTTTCATAATCTTTTGCGCTAAATAATAAACGTGGTCTTGTTTCGAACCCTCTTGTAATTTGATCCGTGGGCGAACGCTAGAGAATGACTGGGCAGACATCTGCTCAACTCCAAGTTTCGCAGGGTGCTGTTCAACCCCATACGCCGATCTAATTGAATCTAATCTTTCTTTTTTTCTTTCTTACGCGAATTCGCTCACTGTTAAAACATACATAACTCCAGAAATGCATAAGACGGTATACCGTTGCTACTACTCCGAAAAATAATATAATAAGTCTCAAGGCATGGTTCTCCGAGAAAGGCTATTTGCCTTGTCATTGAGCACCATCAATGATGTCTTTAAAAGACAATCTTTGTTAGTGATCTGAATCGGATAGAGGCGTTTGATGCATGCGCGAAAATAGCATTAAAAAAAGAACATTCTGCATTCCAGTAACACATAGTTGGATCTTCAAAATGCGAATTCGGCTCTCCCAAGTAGATCGCGAGGGAGTGTTAGATCGAGTTCTGACCGATCACCTCCCTATAGCTATCGTAGAAAGCTTCCAATTATAGCTCGGGTCTCAGCCTACGCAATTAAATGTGGAACCTGCCGCCCACTGGACCCTCTGCTCAATATTTCTCATATACTGCCCTTTGAATTCAGGATTGTTTTTCTTCTCTGTGCAAACCGTTTTCATCACCTGCCTCGCCAGTTCAGAGATTCAAAGGATAATTTGTCTCGGTAGCAGATGCAGCGCAAGAATTGTTTATTATCGGAGAAGGAAATTGTCGCTTCGAGAGCCTCGGGCGATGCTCGATGTCGTTAATGTCGTTTAAAGAACGCTGTTAAACCAGCCGTGCTTTTCGCTTGGGGGTATCTCAGCTGCATATACGGCTGAGATGAGGTTCAGTCGTCGCTGGTTTTAAAACAGGCTAGCAGTTGGTTTGAAGTCTATAATAGCTTTTCCTGATTCATTGTTTCAACTCCTTTTTTAAATATCTTTCTTCTCAATATTTTGTTCTCTCTCGCGCTGCTTTCTGTAAGCATGTCTTTTTCTGACTGCAAGCGACTGCCCGTCATCCTCTGTCTATTTCCCTGTCGTCTTTCTGTCTTCTTTTCTTGCCTGTCTGTCTGTCTGTCTGTCTGTCTGTCTGTCTGTCTGTCTGTCTGTCTTTCTTTCTGTCTGTCTGTCTGTCTGTCTGTTGTCTCTCTGTCTGTCTGTCTGTCTTTCTGGATGACTGGTTTGTTTCGGCTGAGCTTTGCAGCCATCTCGTTTTTCTAATCAAATTGATGGCACTTGTCGATCTCAATAGGTAGCGAGGAAGTTATTACAGCGAAACTATCGAGTACGCACATGCGTATTTACGGATTTAGATTGTGCTTATAAATAAAAGGAGCTCATGCGCTGCATAACTTTTTCATTAAAACATTAAGTTTTGTTCCCCCTTGTTACTTGGCAGCATCAAACCCGCAAAATTTTTGTTGTTGTTGCTGTTGTTGATAGCCATGTAGTGTCGGTCAATCTACAAAGGCGTCAACCCTGCTTTTCCGCAGCAAAACAAAGAATGCGACCATCGCGAGCAATATTTTATCAGCATCCTTGGTAAATGTTATGATGTTGCTTTTGCTAATTTAAGTTCCTAAAAATTTAAAACTGGACATCAGGTGCTTGTCCAAGCGCAGATTTGATGAATTGGCGCACTTTGGGATCTGTTGACTGCCACAGCACTGTTGCTGGGATTTTTGAACTAATAGAACTCTGCTAGTAATCCGAGCATTATTGTGATATAGCATGCATTAGAGTCATATTTTGTCTCATGCTTCGTATTTTACAAATTTTATTCCTTCTACTTAATATTTAGTGGTAATAGTAGAAGTAGTAATAGCAATAGTAGTAGTAGTAGTAGTAGTAGTAGTAGTAGTAGTAGTAGTAGTAGTAGTAGTAGTAGTAGTAGTAGT
>QQSS02181619.1:0-14207 GCA_003687565.2 Craspedacusta sowerbii
GTGTGTGTGTGTATGTATGTATGTATGTATGTATGTATGTATGTATGTATGTATGTATGTATGTATGTATGTATGTACATGTATAGGCACGGTGAGGTAGTTAATGTAATGCTTTAAAGTTTTGGTTTTCTACCTGTAGGTGCTTTTGTGCGGTTGTCTTGCTTCTCGTCTTTGTTGGAACAGTTGTTGACATCGCGAGACGGATGATTTTATTTTATCGCCCGCCAACAACAGATAGTGGAAGAAGTTTAACTCCAGACGCAGCTGCTTTGTCCCTATCTGATAAGCCAGGTCCATTGTTATACATGAAAAAGAAAGTCGAGAAGTTTGAAGTGGATGAAGTTAATCCGAGCAAATCTGATACCATCACTTCGATTAGGGTCTGCTATCGGGATGAAGTTAAAGGTATATCACTAACTTTTATCTGTCGATGTTTATTATATTTGAGTTTAATGTTTTGATTGAACATTTGCTATTAGATATGTGCCTATAGTTTTGTACCTAATAGCTGTTTAAACTAATTTTTAGGGAGCTTGCCTGTCCGTTTGTTAGCATGTTTCTCGCTGGCGAAAAACTGCGAGTCTTTGTTCAGCACGGTTACTGAGAAAGACGCAATCATGTCACTGAATGGAATTCGCGTTCTGAGCATGAGCTGGCTCGTTTTGGGACATACATACAATTTTTTCCTCAGTTCGTCAACGCAAAGTAAGCCTTTGTTTGAAATAATCCGGGTTTATGGATTCCTTGTATTGGCCAGCTTGTAAATATGTATATGTATATATATATATATATAAATATATATATATATATATATATATATATATATATATATATTTATTTATAGGTATATATACACATATATTTATATGTATACATGTATATAGATAGCAGGAAATCTAATTCTTGATTACTCATTAAAGCTTTTATTAGTGGGTAAGCCTGTTGTGTATTGTAGAGTTTATGAATCCGAACTAATGATTTTTTTATGTATTGCCTCGGAAAGCCTTGCTGGCGAACTGAGGGTGCCGTAGGAAAAAGAGCATACATTATTGTGGCTCTTGAATCCTGCGGAAATGGAGACGGCACAGGCATCCCAATGGGCATTCGTGAGGCGCATTAGTGACCTTATTCACCTGTGCGCAGCAACCTCATACTGTTCGATCGAATATTCTGCCTGTGATGGGTCGAAGTCTCCAAGACCAGTAGCGGTCAGCTTATGACCCGGGTCATTGTGTTGCGTTTATTATTGCCGTGTTCTTAGCCGACTTCTATGGGTCCAGTGCGAGACTAACTTGATCTACCGCGGATGTTGCACACCAGACGGGTGGCGTTAAGTTCTTGCGGTTGTCCTGGCCATCGTCTTTTTAGTTTGCTAGTGCTATTACTCAACTTTAGCTACAGCGCTTGAAGATCGTCTTCTTCAAGAAAGTAGGTCGGTCGTGCGCCCTAGCAGACAAACCTTTTGTTGGCATCTCAAGCGAACGTAGGTCCATCTTGAGACAGGCGTCCTAGCAGCGTGCTGGGTCTCCGTGATGTCTTTGTCCGTGCCCGACCTCCATTTTGGATACGGCAGTCCGGCATTCTTCTGGCATCGCCTGCACAACGAAGTTGTTGGTCAACTAGCATAGATACTTGACCCAAGATAATGCGTGAACGTAATATTTTTTACTTAAGATATGGTTGGTCTTATCTGCTAGCGATACGTCCTAAACTGTGATTATGTCAGCGATAGTTGGTAAACTGTGCGGTGTGTCAGGGATAGATGGCAAGCAGCGAAGTGAAACTAGTCCAGTAGTCAGACTTCCGAACGCGCACTGAAACATACCACATAGCACGACCAGTTTTCGTGATGCAGAATGTAATATTTGCCGTGTTTGATGTAAAACTTCCAAGATGGCAGAGGCGGTTGACGCATTCTTAAGTTGCATAGCCAGCCCTCATAGAGCCAAATGCAGCCGGATAGATTTGGTTAAGCTCTTCTTGCTTTTTCAGGTTTTGTGGTTAGGTCGAAAACGCTTGGCGGTGGCAGCGGATCTGGTCAAAGAGTTTGCATTTTTTTGCGGACTGCGCGCTGACCGGAGCGCGGTCGTGTGCAAATATCAGAGCCCTCGTCGTGACTCTTGGACCTTAGTTTGCTCCTGCAATATTCTTTGGTTTAGAAAGTCACCATCGAACATGAATTGCACAGGAACGCCGCATTTCGTCCTTTAAATGCGTCTCTGAGAATTATACTGAAATACGTTAATAAGAGCAGAAGATCGAGCCTTGCTTTCTGCAATTTTTGTCCTTAAAGTTGCCAGAGCGCCCTCCGTAATGGAGCGCTCCGCGTATTCCATCATGAAAGAATGGGGGATATTCTTAATTTCTGATGCACAGCCATTCTCACCTTGCTGAGCCAATCTAGCCGAGCGATCCTCTTGAATTTTTTATTTTTTAATTAATCAATAATTAGTAATTATTCCGAGGCACTGCGCGTGGTTGCTAGATTCTTTGGAATTTTCTTGCCAGCGTTGCTGTTTGTACTGTGCCACCGATCTTGAAAAGCTCACCTGGTAGTGCTTCTTCACAGGATATGTTTACCAGGAGGCATGTGCAAAATCATTCTACACTTCTGAGATATTGATAAGGTTCATGAGTTGTGTTTCAGCGCCTGTAGAAACTAGGGTGTTTGCGATGGTTTAGGCGACCTTTGCTACACATGTCCGGGAGCTTTGTTTTACGTTCGCTACACCATGCCAACCGATAGCCTTACACCGCAGATGTTTATCTCGTCAAGCGCGAGCATTAAAGTCTCTTAGCTCGGTTGGCGTTTTCTTTGTATGGCGCAGCTTCCGCTGCGGTGTTCAGTACCTCCTAGTCCTGCCCCTTTTCTGCCTTTGGTGCGGCGCGTAGCACTGGATAACCAAGGCAAGATCGCCCTTTCCCATGGTCGCTGTAAGTACCACGAGACGCTGAGATTGTCCGAGTGGCGTAGAGTCTTGTGGTGTAGCTAGAAATGACGAAGACAGCGTCCAAGCTTCGTTTACGTGTTGAATGACCTTTACGATCAAACATATACCCTAGTGCGACTTCCTCAAACTGTGTAAAAAACGAGCTTCACTCTGCAGCAATACCAATCTGTTACGTTCCCCGTTTAGGTCTCCCTAAGCTATCGAGTAGGGTGTCCATCAAGCTGCCCTGGTCAACGGCCCATGCTTTTTAGTATACGTGGCTAAGATTCGACATCTGCCGTGGATGCCCATCTGGTCGCGGTTGGCCAGCAGGTTGATTTAGAGCTGGTGTTGCTTCGAGTGCCTTTTATTCCTCTTTCGTTGCTTGAGGAATGCGGTGCCTGTCCTTAGAAAAGTTGCGCTGACGATCTGGTCGGATACGAACGCCGTTGTAGTTCCGGTTCAGCGGCGACGTTAGAGTCGCCTATGAACAAGGTCGTTGGTTCACACGCCCAGGGGTATGCCCCGCCTGTGCTTGTCGCAGCTTCCTCATCGCCATGTGACTTGCAGGGAGGAACACAAAGACACCCACACGTTAGCAGGTATCGCTGACGCCGAGTTTTTTCGTACTACCGCCACTTTTTCCATATTTCCACCAGTTTTTTTCGTACTTTCACCAGTTCGTGTATGGAAAGTGATTATTGTAAGAAAATTAAGATTATCGGATGACTGGATGTGTCCAAAACGTTTTTCTGGACATGTGGTGATGACAAGATGTGATGGCATGCTGCATTTAGTAAACGCGCTGCTAGTGGTTCTACTGATTCACCTTTGCCGTGCTGTACTGTAGAAGATGCTATATACAGAGTATTTTGTCAAATTTATTTCCATGCATAATGAATGCTAAAAGTTTATTGCTTGTTATATGATTACGCCAAGATTCTTTGTTTGTCATTTGGTTATATTTAGCTTTCTATATCCAGATCTAGTATGTAAATGTGCTCGCTGATTGCAAATCTAGTATGTTGATGTGCTCGCTATTTGTGGATGGCACGCTATATGTAGATCTAGTATGTTAACGTGTCCGCTGCTTGTAGATCGCGTGTTATTATGTAGATCTAGTATGTTAATGTGCTCGCTGATTGTAGATAGCTCGTTATATGTAGATTTAGTATGTTAACGTGCTCGCTGTATGTAGATCTTGGATGTTGATGTGTCGCTATTTGTAGCTCTCTATATGTAGATCTAGTATGTTTGTATGCTCGCTATGTGTAGCTCGCTAAATGTAGATCTAGTATGTTAATGTGTTTGTTGTTCTTCCGTCGTAGCTGTACCGACTTCGAATGCCCTTCCCACTCTGCAGGTTGCTAAGAGATTTTCCTTTCAAGCTGTGCTGAGTGCACAGATGTCTGTGGAGACTTTCTTCTTCCTCGGGTAAGTAGCTCAAAGTGATAACCCATTAGCTTCGTGGCTTTCTCGTTCGTGATATTTTTTTAATCGCTCTTTTTTTAAATATTCTCTGAGTAATTTATCGCAGACTTGTATGTATGGGAACTTGGTAATTTTCTTTGTTTCAAAGTCGATGAGGTATACCCCATAACCTCTTCGAAGTGGCTTGTTCTCGTGACTGTTGCTTCTTTATCTTAAATGTTCCGCCATTATGAATCGTTTCTCCTATGATGCGCAAAGCGACGGTTAGTTCAAGGGGCATGATGCGCCTAATATGGCGTGGCCTAGTTTTAGTTTCCTGGCGTTGTGTGCAAAGTTGAAGTCTGCTTTCTTCCACGATCAAGGTTGATAGGTGTATGCTCTTGTGATGCGTCGTCGTCCCTAGGCTTGAATTTCAGTCTTAACATATTCAAAGCCTGCCGGGGATGAGTAACCCATCTGAACAAAGCGTTAAACTCAGAATTTTCATCGAGACGTTGCGTCCCTGCATGAAGTTCTGGTTAACGTTGCTTGCTTAATGAAGTTGTTAGGTGTCTACCATAACCGAATTTTCTGGATAGGTGTCGATGCTTAATGTGAGCTGTAACATTCATGTCGTGTTTTTAGGGGGCTGTTGGTCGCGTACATGACTCTGAGGCGATGGGAAGAAGGCGGAGGGTATCGCGTCTTGCGATATTTTGGACATCGTTTCGTTAGGTTCGTCTTCGTTCTCTATGTGTCCTGCAAAAGAATTTGTTGAGTCCAGCCGGTTCTCTCTAAGACGTACTTCTGATTCGTTCTATATGTGCCCTGTGGAAGAATTTGTTGAGTCCGGCAGGTTCTGTCTAAGAAGGAAAACATTTTATCTATTGTTTGCCTTTGATTTTTTCTTGATATTGAAATCGTTGAAGTTTGTTTCGGATCATATAGTTCAGCATGAACGCTTGTGCAACCGGCCCTTGAAAATCCCGTTCTTCCGTAAACCGTGCGGCGCACGTGTTATGGGGCTGAATATCGATTGCTATTTGCTCGACTGCGATATGATAAACATAAGAGAGCGTGTATAGAAGTGTTAAAGTTTACAACCGCGTCCCTGCAAGTTGTCATTCTCATGTTTTGCGTATTTGAAATTACCCTGAAGTTACTTAGGAAGTTTTGATTATGTCTGGCTGTGTAATAAATAGTTATGATATACAGGGAATCGCTTAGAAACGCCTTTTTTTGGTCACGAAGTGGCAAGCAGAAGATTCGCCAGACATGTTTGGTGCACTTGGTCTGCTAGCACGAGCTTTGTGGAAGAATTTGTTCGCAAGTTTTTTATGCTTTTTGTTTTCGACTCAGGATTTTGCCTCTGTACATCTTCGTGCTGTTGTTCTTCGCGTTCATCTTTCCGTACCTGGGCGACGGGCCCTTGTGGTTTTTCGCTGATATCAAGGACAGTCCAGTTGCCGAAACCTGCAAGAAGTATATGTGGGCAAACGTACTCTTTCTCCACAATTTTTTTCCTTCTGACAGACAGCCGGTGAGTTTCCTTACCAGGTAGCAAGGTTATACTGTTGATTGGAGGTTTTGATGTTTGACTTTATATGGGTGTGCAGAGAGTTCGACGCGAGTCCTGCATCCTAAGCGTGAGCTTTCATGATTTTGTGAATGTATGGGAGTTCCTTCAGTCAACTGAATCGCTTTACCTAGTGCACGAAATAGGTGCAACTGATGGTCACGGGAAATATTTGTCCCATAAAATTGTTGCCTTTGAGCAGGGGTCTCCAAACTATGGCCGCGGACCAGATTGCAGCCCCGAGAATGCGTTTTATCAATGAAAAGAAACACGAAAATGTATGGCTCGTTAAAGGACGCGCGTCTCACTCGCGAACTAGATACGTTCATAATGCTTTGTTTGAAATTCCCTGTGTGGTTTTAGTGGTGGTAATCGGCCAGTCTTTTGCCTCGTTTAGCGTCACACGTTTGTTTTGATTCTAATTTAGTTGACCTCGACTCCACATCCTGCCCCCGAACGGCTGTATGTCCGTTAATACGGCCCGCGAGCTAAAAAGTTTGGAGAGCCGTGCCTTATAGTATTATGCGACCCTGAGATGTGGTTTTCGTGAAAATCGTTTATCAGGTTTTGATTAGAATCAAAATGTTTCGTTGCAGTGTGTGGCTTGGACCTGGTACCTTGCGGCCGACATGCAGTTTTACGTCGTGGCACTCTTGATTCTACTCACCATCCGCAAGTATGACCGTTCAGATTTCTGGGTCTGCATTCTCCCTAAATTTCTCCTGTCTGCTGAAAATTTCTTGATCGTTGACCTTAAACGTTGCGTATCAGTTTTCGCATGGGGTTCCTGTTTTGCGTTCTTAAATTTTGCTTGTTCTTTCCCCTCAAATTTTGTATTTATTTAGCTTAAGAAAAAATAAATCTAAGCTTTACGATTGTATGTAAAATTTTAAAGTTTAAATTTTTTCTTTCGTTATAAATTTCGCTTCTCGCTTTGCGTTAAGTTTGCTTTTCATTCTTCTTAGAGTTTTTGCGTCATGCCGTTTAAAAAATGTTCTTGTTCTTCTGCTTAAAATTTTGTTGCCGCTCCGTTTGACTCCTGAAAATTTGGCTTGCCGGTTCATTCAAAGTTTCCTTATCATCTGCTTAACATTGGCTTGTCGTCTACTAAAATTGGCTTTGCCAATGGGATCAGAGAGTGATTAATTTTGCCCTGGTGTCCGTAATGGAATCTTATTTTACTGGGCTTGCGCTCATCTTCGTTTCTTTTCACGTCAAAGTCTATCTTGGTTCGTTTCTACCAGTTCAGAAAGTTTGGTACTTGTGATGTGGTACGGTCAGATAACTCTGTGCTGTCATCGCATAATTTGCGTTTTTATGACTTATACAAGGCTCAGCTCGGATGGGTGTTCGTTTCACATGAACGTTGTTGTGCTTGACCTTGTTGTTGGTTTGATCGGCTAGATACCACGCTTACGGTGCTGTGGTCATCAACGGTCTTCTGATGGCGTCTAGTCTTGGCGTCACCGCGCTCTTGTTCGGCTACTACAATGCGTCTGCCGTGAATGACGTGTTTGGCGGCGTGTGGGCTGAACCTAACGACGACGGATTGAGGCTAACGTAAGCTCGAAACGTTTACTACCAGCTTAGTCCGGACGTATCACGAGCCAACTGCGTATGCTAGCTGAATCTCAAGCGCGAATCTTATTTCCGCATCCAATGTTAAACGTTGAATCTACAAAAATTTATTTGCGAACTTACATTCCATATTCTTTGGGATCAATTTTGCAAGTGATTTTTACTTTCGTTTACTAGTTTTACTCCGTTAAAATCAGGGCCAAATTTAATTCTCTGCCTTCATAGGGAGAAACCAGCCAACTATTACAAGTACATCGTGTACAAGCCGTACGTTCGTATACCACCTTACCTCATCGGCATTCTGTTAGGCTATTTGTTGACCAAGCGAAAGCGCTTGGATGGTGGGCGACGGCAGGTAAGTGCCTCTAAATGACTTTCACTTTCCCAATTTTGCTATGTCTCTTCCAGGTATCTCGTTTGCTTCCAATAGGATGGTTCGTTTATGTATGTGATGCCCATTAAGGCACGCGGTTCTATATGCTAAGCGAAACTATATTGTCATTAGTTCCCTATGGCTAATCGTACGTACATCCTATAATTCCATGCAGTCCCCTATGACTATTACCAGCTTCCTTGTCGGTTTTTTTTTTTGACGAGTTAATTGTAGAATGGGAAGGTTGGGAAGCAAGTTGCAGCGTGTGGTTTGGTACGACCAGCTTGCTTTATTTCTGCATAGCTCTTGAAGTGCGTCAGTCGTTACAATGACTGATTTTCCGTGACCTTCATTGCCTTGCGTGTGCCCTAGCTGCTCTCCTCGGCGTGGTATCCTGTCACCTGTTCGAAATCTAGCTTGCCTTCTTCTAGCTGTACGCATGGATGGGATGGTTCAGCGCCGTTGTTGTTGCTGTAGCTGTGGTGTACGGGCCGTACACTTTCACATCCCTGGAGTACAAGTGGGGTCTGGTACAAGAGGTTCTGTATGGCACCCTCGCTCGAGTCGGTTGGTCTCTCTCGCTGGCGTGGTTGGTGTTTGCTTGCGAGTCTGATGTGGGCGGTAGGTAGCAGGTTTCCTTGCCCTGTGCTCAATATTATACCTACCGTAAGTGTGAAAATGGTGCGAGGCTTTCTTTCCGGAACGATCATGGATTAGAACGGGTAAGGTTCCCATAACTGTGTGTTATATTAGCTGCGTAGTTTCAGTGATTTCGATTTGTCTAGTTGAAGGAATATTACATGTGGCGCTGCCATTCAGCGATTATCGGGGCTTGCGCCTGTTGAAAAAGTTTATGGGACCTGATCTTTGCGAAGTAATTTTGTGTTACGATGCTAAGGACATCATTAGGTATGACAAAAAACTTACGGCGTCATTTGAAAAGTGTTGTTTTTTCCTGTTTAGTTTGTATGGTAGAATGTCATACTTAGCTTTTTTTTGTTTGTTTTTTTACAGGCGTCATCAATCGATTTTTGTCGTGGAAGGGGTTTGTTCCCTTGAGCAGGTTGACGTACGGGGTCTTCCTTGTCAACCCTCTCGTTATCCTTCTGTTCTTCTCTTCCCAAGAGGCCTTACTTTACTACACCGACCTGAATGCGGTATGTTTGTGTCCCATAGTTGATGAGCTCCGACGTGAGCACGCAGTGTTAGCACAGCGGGTTTCAATGGCTGTTAGATTCTTGAACTAGACTTTTGTGCTAATAGTATCTTGCTTGTTGTGCCCCATATTTGTTAGGGATAAGCCTGGTAATAAATTGTTCTCCCAATGTCGTGCTCTCTCGAGATCTACACGTTCTGTTCCTGTTGTTGTTGTTGTTGTTGTTGTTATTGTTGTTGTTGTTGTTGTTGTTGTTGTTGTTGTTGTTGGTATTATTGCTTTTGTTGTTGTTATTGTTGTTGAGTCGTCATCTGGATCACCATAAGCGTTCGTGCATCAAGTGCAAAAAAATGCTCAGCCTCACAAGATTTTGAGTTAAAAAAAGTTAAAGCATAGCGCATACCTTCCGTTTGTAATATTTATGTTCACAATGCTTTTTATGTATTATTATTAGTAGTATTATTATTATTATTTATTTATTTATTTATTTATTTATTTGGCATTCCAAAGTCGCTCCTGGTCGATAGGTCAAGCCCTGATCCGTATCCTTGCAAGTTGAGCAAGTTTGCCGCTCCAACCGTGGTTATTTATGACCTGGGTGGAATGGATAGAATAGGACCTGCTGATTATCTAAGTACGCCCAGAATATGCTGACCATGTCGCCTTAAAATGTTGGCGAATGTTTCTGTACGTGGCAGTTTTCTTCGAACCGACCCGGTTCTAACTTGAACGAAATTTGCTCTGTATCTATTCTCTTGGCATTGCAAATTGCCAAATGTATTTTCACAGGTTCCGATGGTTCTGCAAAGATTTATTCTGATTCCTTTTCTCCTCTCTTCTGCTAAGCAGCACCATCCTGGCAGTTCCAGTGCTTGCCCTGGGGTGTGCTTGCTTGGTGGAAGTCGCAAACGAAACTTCCGCTTCGTGTTCAGAGCTTATCTTTTGGATCGATCGAAACGACAATGAGAGTGACGCATGTGAACTCTAACCTTTGGTTTGATGTCGTGCGTATAGCGGCGTAATATTGTTTCTTTTCTCGGCCTTCTCGATCTCGATCGAGTAGAAAACACACGAAATCTGCTTATGAGACCTCGAGATTTGTTTATGAGAATTATGTATATAATATAAATAATGTATATTACATGTTAGCTTATAGAATTTATATTAAGATGTCATTGGCGGTATATTATACAGTATATTTCACTTTGTATAAGAATATGATATATATTAAGAATATGTCACATTCTTAATATATTACATTTAGTAATAGTTAAAAGTTTTTCGATGTTAAAATTTATTATCCTTATTAATCAAGATTTCCAATTAAGTAAGAATTCGTATTCTTGTAAGTATTTGTAAATGCATTGGTTTTAGCCTTTATCACGTTAGTCTGAGTGGTCCTTTTAATATTTATGCTCTTTAATTTAGGTGTTTTTCTTCGTGGCTTTCCTCGTAATGTCATACGTGGCATCATTCGTCATCACTGTGTGTCTGGAATGTCCCGTTCGTCAGTTGGAAAGACTGTTTTTAAAAGTCTGAGTACAAGTCTGGTAGCAGAGTCTGGACCAGCGACTGGTCCATGCATCAATGTATCGCGACCAACAGTTTAGCCGAGGGTGTTGATCGAACGGGATCCTTAAGCAGCAGTGGTAACTCGCTTTTCTGAGACGTTTATTTCGTCCTCGTACTTAGATGGGAAAGTTGAATATTCGCATTTTATGTCCAATACTGTTTATATGAGTTGTTCACAGCCGTTTGCAAATATGTGTCAGATAGGCAGGGCCAGCTACTCTGGCACATCTCTTCCTATTTCTAGCCACAGTCGCATGTCTTCTACGGTTTAGCATTTTTTTTTTCCCTCGCGCTATTTTTAAACATCTTGCCATATCCCGTAAACGTTTGGGAGTTTCTTTGGTATTAAATTGCATTACGACTTCCAGTTCTTTTTTTTTTTTTACAAGGACTTTTCCGCCGTTTTTCATATTTGGGTAACATTTTTATACATATGTACATTCTCTTATAGTTGGCCATAGTGCATTTTACTCTACTAGATAGAAAGCTATAGAGCATATTCTTTTATACAATTTTATTGGAAATGTATTCCATTTCAAACTTTAAATATCAAAAGGGTTAAGTAGAGGCTTCTTTTGTGTTTTTCGTTCGTTATTACAAATGTATGAAGCAGTTTTGCGGCTAACTCGTCAGTATTTCGCGTGGCATTTCAAAACTATCGTTTGATTTTGATGGAGGGACCAACGTAAGAGTCGCCAACTTTATTTGCATTCAAACGCTTATGTCGTTGCTTGGCAGCTTTCTTGTCTTGAAATTTATTTTTTCACCAGGTTGCCTGAAGAATATTAGTTAACGGAAGGTTTAATTAGGACCGTCTTCTGTCCGATTTCGTTTGAATCATGTTTGTTCCTGAAGGTTTATAGCAAGGCGACCTGCTCTGGCTGCTTGTCCAACGTATGCAGGCACTAGCTCTCAGATCTGCATGATTGTCGTCAAAATGTGTCGCGTAATTTATATCAAATTTTTACTTGTAATAAAATTCCAGTTCAAATTTAGCCTTTTTTTAATAGATGATTTATAGAAATGTTGTTATGTGCCTTAAGATTTTTGTATCAAATGACTTCGCAAGAGGCATTTTTTACTTATTTTCCTTCGAAATCTATGTTTCTTTTACAAATATTATATTCGTATTATGCTGGTCTTGTCTATGTGTTGTTGTCGTTGGTGAAGGCCCGAGATTATCCCCGCTTGCGCAGTCCATCAATCGCCAGTGAACGCAAATGAAGCCAGTTTTCGGATGACCATCTCAAAGAGCTAAAGAGCTCTTTGCGTGCGCCCAAAAGAAGGCCCGGACGACTGATGGGTGCTTCAACGATCGTGAAACTTTCATCGCACTGCCCCCTGCTACCAAGACACACTCTTCGTTAAGACCTTCCCAGCAGAAGAAGTCTTGCAACTGTTGGTCCGGTCCATGAGTAACTGTAGGTCGCATTGCGTCTGTGTCGATGATCGTCGTTGCCATACCGCTCAGAACGATGCTCGTCATCTATACGGATTTATTTTGTGTATGCTTTGTTACTTCCCTTTCGGCGCTTAGTTCTTGCTTTCGAATCGACCTCACAATCCTTCAATAGCCACGATCCGCTCATCGTTACTTACGGTAATCAAGGCTCGTGTTGTTAGCATGTCACTGAATTTATACTCGTGTAGGAATGGGAACTTACATTTAAACGTGATTTCAACACTAAAATTGGCTTTAGTTTAATTTGCACTTAGAAAATCGGCCATAGTCTCTTTGTGGATTAATTTTTAATCTGACATTCGTTGGTAAATCAAAAAATCTTTACGCAACCACGGGACAACTACATATTACTCAGATTTTTGATAAATAAAAGCTCTTATAAAACAAATCCTGACCAATTCTCAGCTATAAAACTCCATAATGTTGTAAAAAGTTATAAAGTTGTAAAACTACAAAAATTAATAACTCTATTTCATAATTCTGCCATAATTTCGAGGCGTCACTCAATACTTTTGCGGGGGCCAATTCTCCGCTCATCAATTTTTTTTTTTACTCTTTTCTCACTCTATCTTTTCTCTCACACACTCGCTCTAACTCCCGCTCTCTCTCTCTCTCTCTTTCTCTCTCTTCCTCACTCTCGCGCGCGCTTTCTCATTACCTTCTCGCACGTTCGAATTCTCTCTGTAGCTTATTGTCAATCTGTCTTCCAATCTCTCTGTCTGTGTCTGTCTCTCTCTTCCTAGCTATCTCTATCTCTCTAACTCTCTCTCCTTTCTCGCTCTCTTCCCCTCTTGTTACCTCCCTCTCTCAATGCATGCCTTTTGGCATTTTCAGCAATCAGGAGAGTGTTGGACGGCCTTGTCTTGAAAATCACATAAGGACACCATGGCGTGACACATGACGCCCTTCTCAAAATCATTCATGGTATGTTCAGTTATGAGTTGAGCTTCATGTTTAATCTGCCTAGTTTCCACCCCCTTTACCCCAACCTTCATGTGCGTCACAACATGTGGCATGACATCCTGAAGATTTATTAGATGAATCAAAACCCTGATTACTTATGAAGACCTATCTAAGTGAAAGGCTGCCAGTGATTATTAATTCTTCAACTGAATATATGACTATTGAGATTCGATTGTCATTTTATTGTTTCTCTCGCGTGTTTGTAGATGCTTTGCCCGCCACACTCCTTTACAAAACAAAAATGGAATACGGTAGTTACGGCAGTTCTCTAGTTCTCATGGCTGATCGATTTTAAAGGATTTAAAGGAATTTTTTTGTAGATTTAATTACTACAGGATACACTTCTTCTAATACCAGGCATGCGTAGGAAACTACGAGCTCGGCATCGTATTGCCGCATCCAAGCATATCCTTGTCCCTAACATGAACATAGCTTCCTTTCATTTTCTTTCTTTCTTTCCTTTCATTTTCATTACGACTGTCGACAATCAATCCCTCGTAGTACCATCAAAGTCTCGCGTATTTGTTTAATACACGAATTAATCGATCTGGGCTAATCGTAAAAACATACCATCAACATTGAACGTTCTCACTCGCTACGGCTTGACTTATTCTAAGATCGTCAATTGGACGATTATTAGAATTATTCTAAGATCGTCAACTGTCCAATTGAATCAGGTTCAGTGAGATTTATGCATCGGGACTCTTCTTGAGTTCTAAATCATTTGCCTGACTTTGATATGTGCCTCGAAGATGATCCAAACTTTGGAGTCTGCAAATTCTAACTATTACTTATGCATAATCGCTCGCAAAGATCCGTCTGTAGGCCACCAATAGATATGTCAGAAATTGCTGAATATTTAAAATCCATCATGTCTGCACAATATTTCTTTCCTATACGTGAACCAGTTGACTCGTTCGCAATCTGATCAGATTCTTCTTGATCTGCTTGTGAACTGCGTCGAGCGAAAGGACTTGAGCTTGCGATGGTAAGCATTTGCTTGACTAAGTGCTTCTTGCATCCAAGGCGCCTGAAACTGTGAGTCTAAACAAAGCGTAAAACATATATATATATATATATATATTCTCTTAGTGACGACATCTTGAGGAAAGTAAATCTTCATTAACAGTGTAACTTCTTTTATGGAAAAAACTTTCTCACAATTTTTACATAACAGTATATTTCGG
>QQSS02181630.1:0-14201 GCA_003687565.2 Craspedacusta sowerbii
CTACCTACCTACCTACCTACCTACCTACCTACCTACCTACCTACCTACCTACCTACCTACCCACCTACCTACCTACCCACCCACCCACCTACCTACCTTGCCGGCCTGCCTGCCGGCCTGCCTGCCGGCCTGCCTGCCTGCCTGCCTGCCTGCCTGCCTGCCTACCTACCTACCTATTTACCTACCTACCTACCTACCTACCTACCTACCTACCTACCTATATGTCCGCCTATCTGCCCAGAAGTATGTGTTTGTTTGGCTCGCTCTCTTTATATTAACGTCTTTCATCGTCTTTCTGTAACTCCTGCGCCTCACCCTTGCGAAATTTTACTTTATTTTGAAGGTTATGTAGCGATACCGTTAGAAGTTTGGTGCTTACTACAACCCGGTTACCCTTGCTTATTTAGGACAAGTGTACTCAATACTGGGCTGGTGCTAGCACAAAGCAGCAAGTTACCTATGGCAGTATTACTGTGACCTTTGACTCAGAAATGTCTCGAGATGGATACGTTATAAACATTCTATATATCTCAAACTGCAAGGTAGGTGCCTCTTTAGTTTGTGTGAAATTCGCTCTTAGTGGCTGAGTGCCCCCTCCCCTGCTATAGCATGTTTCCAGATAGTTCCTGGTAGATGAGTGACTCAATGAAGCTTGCTTCTTTGCTTTTTCTGATATTTCTGGCCAAACAGGATCAAAACAATATTGTAATTAAAATTTTTATGAACCAGTTTGGCTAGAAATGTCATGGTCTAATGTTGTAATACTGTGCAATAATAACAATATTTTACGGATGGAAGGAGTACATGGGCATAAATCAAGGTTGCTCTTAAGGCCTTTGTGCGATTTTTATGTTACCTTTGCTGCCTAAACTTGGATACATTCGAGCGCGTTATCATGGTGCGCCCGATGCAGGGCACCTCTATGCCGTACTTCGGACGTTAGCCTCTGCATTGGCTGGTGCGCTTGGTCTAAAAAACCCGGAGGCCACATTTATTACAGAACATAGAGCAATTAACTTCAATGAAAGCTCTTTCTCGTTTAAAATTTCAATGTTTCGTCGTCTATTTCTGATAGCTATAGCGACTGTAGCCTATGTGCAGTGGATTACATTTGTTTGCCTAGGCAAGACAAGGCAAGAATCTATCCTCCCAAGTGCGCGCATAATAATACGCTTAGAGTCTAGCGCCTATCTAATCTGCAGAATGATTTCGTGTGGAGTTGAAGAGACCTGCGCCCCTAGGCGCACGAACGACAAAAAATTCGTTCGAACAGCTTTAGCTATAGTTTTTGCAAGCATTAACTGTTGATCAGGCAAAAAAGCACTGACTTATCGATGTATTTCCTTACTTTGTTCTAACAAGACTTGGGGAATACCCTTTGAACGGCGATTTTCTGTAACAATTCTAAGCATGCAGTCTTTGTGATGCTGCTTCGCAAGCAACCCGCGTCCCCACGCAAGGCATCCTTACAACTGGCACTACAGCTGTTTGCGGAAAGACTTTTATGGTTATCAACGGTACATATTGTCTAGACCTTGAAAAAACTGCAGCAACTCTGGTCAACTCTGGCTCTGTACCTTGCAATTTTCGAGAATAGAAAGAACATGCTTGAATGCAACCCTAGGCTCTTCATTCACTGTATTTATTTATTTATTTATAGTTAATTTTTTTCTCTCCTTCCTTTTTGACTTTCTGCTGCGAATAAACTCATCAGATGTAGCTTTGGCATCGTGTTTTAGGCATGGATTTCATCGCTTTGAATCTATTTTTACTCGGACAAGCGCCTTGACAAAGGTTTTAGGAAGCCCGATTGTTTTGGAGTGGAGACAGAAGAATTTTGTTAGCAGCTACTCAAGCAACATTCTTCGCTAGAACACCAGAAGAATGCTTTTTGAATCTTCTTTGTAGTCTGAAAGGAAAACCAAGCATTATGAGATCTCCGCACGCAGATAGCTCTTTTAGCAACCGCATTTGGTCTTTTTCAACAGAAGCTTTTATTGCTTCAGTCGTCTTTTAAATGTGCAGCTGGTTGTGAATTGCCACAGTCTTCACGCTCAATAAGAGCTGTCAATAAATAGTCGCCATTGGTTAGGTTGATTTCTCGATACAGATTGGTTGAAATTGGCTGAAAAAAGTGCATCAGATCTTAAAAGCTGAGAGATTTGTCGCCTTGATGGTGGTCTTATAGAAGACAGGACAATTTGCCATTCGTACCATTAGCTGTCCCTTCGCCTATGCGACCACTATGCAAAAGTAACTGCCATTCAGATAATCGTAAGGCTGTCCAAATTTTGCGGACTTCAAAGGTGGCGCTTACTGGCGTCTTCCAATTATCCTTCCTTTGTTGATTTGCCTTAGATACACGCGGAACCTTGCCTGTAGCTTGGCCCCCCAGCATGCTAAAACTTTGTCATTGGAAACTGCACATTTCGCTCGAGCAGGTCCGATGTTCTATCCACAAACGTTGCAGAAACATAGCGGAACTATGGCAGTGGCTTTCGAATAGCTTGAAATATTATGACGTGTGCATTAAAAGGAAAAATGCGTTCGCCTAAGCAACGTAAGCGCCTAAAGCAACGTGGCATCCCCATTTTATAATCGCTATGGTCGAACTAACGTGGAAACAAAATAGGTTTCTGTCTCATAGTAGGAAGTCCATCTCTTTTCTGTGATCATTAACTAAACTCTCGGCTATAAATCTTATAAGCATCCATGGTCGAATTATTGTGAGTACGAAGCGGTGTGGCATTTTTTTTTTTTTTTTTTTTTTTTTTTTGTTGTTGTTGTAAATGTGGTGC
Organism: Craspedacusta sowerbii; assembly: GCA_003687565.2. Taxonomy (NCBI): domain Eukaryota; kingdom Metazoa; phylum Cnidaria; class Hydrozoa; order Limnomedusae; family Olindiidae; genus Craspedacusta; species Craspedacusta sowerbii. The sequence goes on from QQSS02181630.1 coordinate 2,799, forward strand.
TGCGAAGATGAGTTTTGATGTCAAGCTCATCGCGAATAGGTTAGTAGACGTTTAATGTAGCGTAGTTTTCGCTAGTGACGTCCGCGTATGCGACGCTCATGTGGGCTCGAGTTTGTAAGGTCGGGCAACGAAACAGAGCAGACGAAGCTATTGAGGTCGCCGAGGAGATTCTCCGTTTGTCTCCGGATTCCATGAGCATTTCTTCCCCCGAAAGTTTAGGATCTTTTCCGCAGTAGGATGTTTTTGTAGGTGAATAGCATACCACCCCCCCACCCCCCCCAGCTAATAGTGCGAAAAATTGTGCCGTATTCTGAAAGCCTGCCTCGCGCTTAAGTTTCCACATTTAAGAGTGTTCCGTTAATTGGTGGTTACGCAGTTCTTTCAGTTAGTTTCATGAATAGACATGAGCGATGTTTTAATGTGTCTGGTATGCGCAGAAGTTTGTGTAATGCCTGCGTGCATGTGTGAGGTGAACACGTAGGTCTTGCGCTGTTGATTCAGGCAATGGATGAGACGCGAAAAATCACTCACTTCTGGTTCACGGCGTGGCCAGATCACAAAGTGCCCCAGTCGTGTCATCAGATTCTATCCCTTGTCAAGGAGGTGCGAGCACTGCAACATTCGCAGTTTGGACCTGTTATAGTTCACTGCAGGTGAGGCAAAGCGCATGGTAGGATGTGCATTTCAAATTTCTGTCACATTCGTGTTGTTGTAGTTGGTATGAACAAGTTATCTGCCTTTGCGGGGCGTAGGTTCCTTCGCTGGCGAAAATGTATATCTTGTTTCAAAATTTCTTAAGAGTTTTAATGTAGTCTTATGTGCAAAGAATTTTTTGATTATATATGCAGCGTTGTTTCTTTTCTTTTTCTTCCGGCATGCTACTGTAAAATGTTGATTTGCAGAATATATTTTGGGGCTGCGGCACACAATCTTGTGATTGCAGAGCTCGGAAGAGCCACAACTTTATTAAGATGCGTTAACTTTAGACCTCGAGAAAAACAACAATCATTTCGCATCCTAATTAATCTGCGGCTTCGTCAGAGCTGCACACACAACCGTTCATTAGTAAGGTTTATTGTATTATTTATGTAATAAAGTTTGTGAGCATGGGATTTGATTGTTCTAGCGCTGGCCGTGGCAGAACTGGATGCTTTATTGGAATATCAGTAGGCATTTCCCAAATCGAAGTAAGTGCCGTATCGCATTTTTCGTTTGGTTCGCTCGATTTCCAGAAATGCAGTTGCCAACTAGCTGGTCAGCTAGTTTCATCGAGCTTTTCACTGCAAATTTTTTTGGTGCATGCATGCAGAGATCTTGTCCCCATCAATCAGCGCGCTTCTACGTGGCGAATTTATTTTAGCAACTCAATAAAGAACAGGGCGTGGGGCAACGATTTTTCCCTTTGAACGAAATTTCGTGCATATTCGATCAGCGCTGAATGCGTGCATTTTGCAAACAAGTGAGCGTATGGCTTATGGCGATGCTGTGCCTGTCCTTGGTGCGTCTGTGTAAGAGGATCGACTGGCTGCTATAGAAATGATTTGTTGAGATAATTCGTACTTTGGCGATGATGTTGGTGTAAGTTGGTCGTAGACTGCTAGCCGGAGAGTTTACATCCTTCTGCAGTGTTCGTGTTTCTGCCTGTAGGAAGAAAATTCTGTCGACATTCTAAAAATTGTAAGCCTCATGAGAATCGACAGGTAGGATGTGGCATTGTTTTGCTTTCTTTGTTTAGCTTCAAAGCTTCATTGATTACTTGCGATTGTGGCAAAGTCAAATTGCTGTCGGTGAGACGCCCCGGTCATCGCGCATGCGCAATCGGCTCATCTTCCGGTTTTCCCCGTTGAGCGAATTTAACAGTAACTGGGGTAACATGGACCTTAAATGCTCGCCAATTTTTCTACGTAATTGAGTCTCGATTCCTCGACACGACATGTTGCGGGCTTGGTGTGTAATGCGAATATTCTTAATTTAATTGTAGCTGATCGGCAGGCACATTTTGGGGCTTTGTACGCTCAGCCACGGGCACACCAGCACAGCAGCTTGCAGTGAGCAGAACACCTCTGCACTGTCCGGAAACGCGCGAAGATCATGTTCTTCTTTAAAGTTTAATGTCTCCGTTTGGTCGAAGGTTCTTTTTCTATTTAGTGCAAGGCGAGATCAGTTTCTCATAAAATGTGCTATCCACGGCAAACGAAACACGTCCCAGGGAGCGGTTTTCGTTTGGAGTGATACGTTAATAGAAAAGCTTGCTTAGTCTATACTGATGGTGCGCAGCTTCTTGGCAAGTTTGACTGCTTTATTGTGCTGCGATGAGAGACTAGTGAATACTTTTATAGCGAAGTCTAGATATAATTGTATTAAGCAACACCTGGACAAACTAAATGGGCTGAGTACTATCAACATAAACTTCGCGTGGTGCAAATTGCAATAACACGATTGCGACGATGTCATCGCGACACTGATTGCACAATACTCATGTGCTTCCAGATACACTCCGTGATAACTACTTCAGAATGCGAGCATATCGTTTAACAGCCAATATAGGCATGCGGGTAGAGATAAGTCTGGAGGGCAAATGCAAGAAGGGGTAGCAACTGCGACCATTATAAGACAATACTATACACGTTCCAGTCACCCTATACAGTCTCCAAGCACCAATATCGGTCAAAGTTGCTATCGTGGATCAATACATGAGACATTTTATCCATCTCCTGTATCCGGAGGCCGAGCCAGTGTTACGGTCAAACAGATCAGGTGCCCCAACGCGGTTGCTCGGGGTGAGAGCTGTGCCGGGTACTCCAACTGCTCCCGTCCAATGGCGAAACCTACTGCCATGATCTTATTTTTTAATGCCTCTAACTTCACCTGCACCGTGAATGCTGTCGACAATAGCAGTTCCTGTGCGTCGTTCCAGTTTTAAAGGCTTCAGATGAAACGTTCCGGCTATGCCAGTTGGTGCGACGCGTTGATCGGTTTTCTGCAAACTTTACCGCTTGTCTCCCCAGTTTCTCTAGCCAGTGTTATGTCTTCTTTACCCGTCCAAAAATATTTTTATTTATTGCCTGGATTTCCTCCTTGTTTTTATAGCATTGAATTGATACAACTACCTGATATCGCAATCAAGTTTATGGCACGTAAAACATTCATGATCCCAGACCTGGTCCCTACCTTCGGTATTTTGGATTGGATTAAGGAGGAGGTAGACCAGATGGATATATATTTGTCTCAATTGTTGTTAAGCCATCCATACTTTTTGATGATCAACGACATTGATTTGAGGTTTCAAGAAGCCAGAGCTACTTTTGGTATTGGCACCATCTTGTTTTGTTTTGTTGGAAAAAAAAAGCCTCGGTCGACCATCGCAATTACATGAAAAGACGAACCAATAGATAATCCACAGCTTTTTTCGCACTTGTACTGCAAGAATCCGACTCCATCTCTGCTTAGTTGTGTTGGAATCCCTGTCCAAGCGAATTTGTCTATCCGTTTGGAAGAAGCTTTGGGAGCAATATTCTTCTTGCTTTCCTTCACGGACGAAAAATTACGTCGCTCTTGCAAGCGGGTTGGAAATTCAGACAAGGAAACGCCTGATAATGGACTATCCACCACTGGAGCCGCCCTATTTTTGCGATACTTATTATATTGTTGTATAAGTACTTAGCAGTTAAATTTTCGTTCTATTTGTCCACTATGCGTGCATCTTAGGTATCGACCATAAAAGACGCCACAAAGGGGGGAGGGGGTCCTGCCTAAAGTGGACAAATGTGGTCAAGGAGGAGATGTAAATACCAGAATAGAGTCCACATCATAATGTGTTGCTCAATTTTTGGACTTCATAAATGTATGGCTTTTCTGCTAAATCTAAGACTTCGCATGGGACTTCCACTGCTAAAGCAGAAGAAACAGGGTAGCCGTAACATGCGAAGGCGTTGTCCTAAAACTATTTAGTCTGATCTTAGTCAAAGTGCCGCTTCTGAGCTGGTCAAGTATTTAGGGAACCTCTTTAACGCTTTCCTGTGTTTGAAGTATTATGCTCATCGAAGCGTGTATGTGCGGACGTTGTTAGTTTTATTTGGTTTAAGTCGTTTCATTTCGCCAACAAAAGAAAAACAAAGTGCAAAGCCTGGAGTATTGTAACAAACATCGTAACAATATGAGTGGTGTCAATAGTCCCAAAGAATTTCTTTTGTCGGTTAGGGCATGGCTCTCCCAGCAGGCCAAATGCCTTTTCGAGGTTGTACCTCGTTCATTTAAAATTCCTTCGGTGGTGGTAAAAATTGTAAAATGGATTTCAAAGCTCGTTGAAATCGCCGGGGATAAAAGTTCTACGTTCAAAGCGGAACACTCAGATACCTGGAGCAATATAAGCTTCTGCTGTTTTTCTTGGTGTGCTTGAGAAAGAGCTTGAAGCTTATTCCTATGTGGCATGGAGGATAGCAAAGGAAGTTAAGAGTATCATGAACATGGAGAGATGCGACGATGTATAAATATGATATAATGCCATTCAAATTCAACTCCGCTTATTAGCTGCGACAACCAAGGCAGAGGCGTCGCACACACCAACAGTCGTGCAAAATGAGGTGTCGGCGTAAAGGCGTTACCTTACTTTCTTGTTCAACGCATGCACGATATACGCTCTAAAAGTTCTCTTCTCGACGTGGTTGTTTTTCCTTGAGTTGGGTTTTATTCCCGATCGATGAATTTAACTTAATTTCAGGGGAGGTATGGTCGAAAAGGACTCCCAATATATCTTCATCTACCGCTGCCTGTTCGAGTTCTGGCGAGACTGGCGTGCGGCGATATCTTCTCGAGACTTCGGCGAGACTGAGGAAGCAGCCGACGAGAAGGACAGTGCCCGCGAGTTCAACCCGAAGTTTGGCGGCTTCTTCTTTGAGTAATTATCGAGGCCTTGTGCCAGCATGTCGAGGACGATTCCGAGTTCTAAACGAAGCCTTAGTCTGTATGTGTTAGAATGTTAGCATGTGGTGCCGTGGTGCATTCCAGGTTAGAATTTGGCCATGGCCTGTATAGGCGGGGGGCGTAGAGTTTGCGTATGCATAACGATATTGCGTTTCGTGGTTATTAGCACGAGCTTCCTCGCCACCAATTACATAGGATATTTTTTATTTTACTTACGTGGGGGTTGACTTCCCATTTTATCGATGTGATGTGGAAATTTTTTAGCATGTATTTTTATTTTTAATTTATTTATTCACTCTAGAAAGGTATTAAAATTTCGCATGAATGCGATGCTGCTTGTGGTGCCTGTAGACGATGTGGCTGCTGTAGATGTTTGCTTACATACTCGCATTCATGGAGGTGTATGCGAGTATGTAAGTGCAGTGCGCGCTTAAATTGTGGAGTGTAATTCCATTTCAGTGTTGTCCCATTTTTTTTCTGCATGGTTTTAACCATACAAAAATTGTAAAGGAGCAACCAACGCATTCTGTAAGCATACTCACAGGGCAACAACCTCAAACCAACTTGCTTTAGAAGAAACAGGATCTCTTGCAAGCGAAGCAGTTGAAGCTATTCGGTTGAACTCATGCCCTAAGGTAGGACTCCGTTAATCAAGGTATATTGTCGTTCCAGCCTTTTTTAGGGGAAGGGGACTCTGGGGGAAGGCTGCAAAGTAATTCGACCATTCAAAACCTTCTAGTAACCACTGAGTCTGCGGGGTCGTAGCTAAACGTGCGTAATAAGGATGTCGTCTGTATGTTTAGACGTGCTTCGAAATTGGGGTTAGTTTTCCGACACTCGAAGCTGTTGCATGTGTTCGTACTGCGCATGAGAATTAAGCAAATGCTTTAGTCGGTATTTATGAGATTTTCGTAATGGTTTGTGGAAAGCCGTTGAGTTCTTCTGTTTTTTTGTTGTTCTTGGTAGTGGTAGGCGCTTAATGTATTTCGCACGAGCTATAGTGAAGCATACACCAAATATATCTTACAGAACGGGGTGGGCTGTGGTCGAGTCCTTTCCTTACTATCGCGACTGTTTTGGAATTTAATACGCCATAATGTTTGTCCTCTTATCTGGTTTTAAACAAGCTCAATCTGTAACCTAACGCATCCGTAAAGGCTTTATACTCTGTGATTAATCAAGTTGAATGCAGAACCATAAGCATTCAATCCATTAAGCCGTAACACCGAGAAAAAAAAACAACGCGTTTTCGCCCTTTTTTCCATCAATCGTAGTTCTCTTTACGATTAAGAAATGACGGGCACGTGAGTCTGTCTTTTAATTATCGGCAGGCTTCCTTTCCAAGAGTAATATAAAAAAATGATGGAAGTTGAGTAGGAGAAAAAAAAAAGGCAGAAGACAAATGCAATATTTTGCAATTTACCCACATGATTTGTATAATTTACATTTCTTTAAAAAAAAAATAAGTTAAATGTGGGCACGTTTGTATTATATAGAAGCTACAATTGCACAAAATTGTTAAATTTGAGTCCGCTGTGTAGATCAATAACTTTCATTCAGGAAATGCAGCGGACTGAGGTTCAAATACGTCAGCATTTCGGCTTCACTTCCAGAGTCTGGATGATTATCACTTGAGCCAGGAACCAGGTGAACATTATTTTGCTTAAATGCATTGAAATAATGTTCGTCAGTGTGACCATTGAATAAATTGTCATAACTTGCGTGGGAGCTGAAGACAAGATCGTCCTCGAACAAAGGCAAGTTCTTATTTTCTAATGGACGTACACAAGAGGATTCTTCGCTGCTCCTTCGAGTAAGCTGAGACAGGGTGGGTTGTGACGATGGATTATCGTGGGTCCCAGTGCCGCTGTCATTACCATCGAAGCAGGAAAGAATGTCGTTACTCTTCGGCGGTTCGTGCAAAAATTCCAGTTCCGGGTAGTCAATAGAGTCGTCTGTGCTCACGCCACCCATTGCATCATCTGTTTGCTTCATCGCTCGTTCGATAACGTGACTAGCCTCGGTTTTCTTACTCCCTTCCGACTTCTCGACACCGCCGACTTTCTCGAAGTCCTTGTTAATCAAGCTGTCCACCTCCATACTCATGCCCGGTCTCGGACGATCCGATTGCTGTCCCATCGTCACAGCCACGTGGCCACCCGGGTTGCATCTCCGCTCCCGGGCCAGAATGCTTTGCCGCTCCTGCTCCTCTTCGTGCTGCACTAAGATTTCGCGCAGGTGCTCCTCTTTCATTTTCAGGCGGTTGATGTTACCAGTAAACGCTTCCGAGAAAGAAGGCAAGTGGCTGCGCGAGTCGGACGGGTAGCAAACCAGGACAGTGTTTTTGGGTGGTCCCCCGGGAAGAAAGTCTTGAAACATTAGCTCGTCCTCGTCATCAGAAGCTACGTCACTTTCATTTTCTGCTGAGCATGCGCTGAGGCGACTTCGAGGTGTCGGGGCATCAAACTGGGATCGATCGACTGCGGGTTCTTGCTTCACAACAACATTCTGCGGCAATGGGCTCGCACTTACGTGGTAAGGTGCTTGCGGAACGATCTGATCGCTACAAAATGACCTAGTGGCCGGATGCATCATTTGCTCATGCACGTAATGCTCATATGCGTTCATCGCCTGAGTAGATCCATAGCCTGTTGGTGGATTTGACTGAGGTACAAGAAATACATCGTCTCTAGCTTGGTAGTGACTAGCATATGCCTGCTGCACAGCTAGTTGGTGCGCTTGAAGTAAAGCCCCTAAGGTAGTACCCCCGTGTTGTTGAAGAGCCTTGGCGAAGTACGGTCCAGCAATAACAGGGATGTCGATTGCCTCGTGCAAGATCCCTAATCTGTCGAAGTCCGGCCCAAGTTGGAGCTTCCTCTGTGTCGGCCTTTGCATGTGCTGCTGAGGAATCATCTGAGGGACCAACCGCGGTGGCGATTCAACTTTCTCTGGGGATGGGGTCACATGCATCATCGACTTGGGGGAAGGCGAAAACAGCCCTTTATGGTATCGCTCAATATCTATGGACGTAAACTCACCCATATCGAAAGGTTCTAGTAACATCTCGTCCGTTATGGAATCATCCATGATTAATGTTTGCGTCAAGCAGTTTTCTGTGATGCTTTAACTCAGCGATGCAATGTTTATTAAAAAATTTCCTTCCACTAACGCGCAAACCTCCGCCTAATGATACGGCTAACTTAATTGCGCTCAGACTTCATCGGAGATATCATTTATGAAATAGTACGGAGCTACAAGCAACCGAAAGATCGCTATGTAGTTCTAGAAAATCTGCGACGCCTGTACGTGATTCTCAGCTGAGCTATTCAACCCCTCTCCTTCGCCTTCGATGTCCACGTAGTGTCGCTCTTCAAATGGTAAAGCAAGGAGCGTGGGTTTTACCTGCGCAGAATGTGAGTTACGAAGTGGAAGAGGCAAAGCGCGCCCACCATCACTTGCGCATCGCCGTCAACAATATCGGAGATCATCTTCTAATGATAGCATGGACGGGACTGAGACTAATTCCGAGCACTCAATAGAACAACAACAAAAAAAAAACACAAAAAAATCGTCTCGAATCACAATTTTATGAGCTAAACAAAGGATGCATATTCTTCATTCAGCATTGCTTATTGGAGATAACACGAACGTAGGGCAAGTAAGTAGCCTGACAAGCACAGCGAACATTTTTCCCGAGGTGCAACACAAAATTACTGTTAATGACTGCGTCTGGCATGCCGTTGTATGGTTGATCGGAAGACCTCGAACATTGCGCAACAGCTCAGGTCAGCTATGATTAAAAAAGCATCTATTGATTAGCGACTCGGATCAGACATTATAGTCTCCGGACATATATGTATGTATATATAATGCATATAAGATAGCCGGATATAATATATTTAAAACATTATATTAAATTCGTACAAAGGTATCACCGAAGCTGCACCACACCGTGGCTCGACATGTCAGCTAGACAATCTAGACCTGCTAGTTGAAGTCGAGGGAATCCAAGCTATAAAAAAATTTAGAAGCATTTTTCATAAAATGCATCACAAAAGTGTTCCTTAAGTGAGCTACTGCATTGCACAGAATGCTTAGCCGTTGACATCAATCGCAACCGAATTGGACCATTTTCGGCCAAGTAGACTGTCACACCAATCAAATTAAACCATTTTCCGGCTATTTTCATCCATATTAGTTATCTATAAGCGCTATGGGAAGGTTCATTTTTCCTTCTGACTGGGCGGTTTCTAGGGGATAATATTACTGTGGTTATTTAATAATATTACTGAGCCTCTGTAATCTGATTTTAAAGAGTTACTAATAAAAGAAAATAGGACCAAACTCATATTTGAAGCATCTTGTTTTCCCAAATTTTTTTCTGCGACAAGGGGCTAGAAGATTCGTTGCGATAGATACAGGGCATGCTTTACTACCGAACGTTTATAACTAAGATCAGCTTACAAAGGAAAAGCAAGTGCCTTCGATCTATTTCCACGTGAAAGAATGCGTAGATTCAAGATTTTTTATTTTCCCATGTAGATAGTAATAATACGTGATAAAAAAAAAATTACAACATTCTACATGTGAAGGAGGGCTCCTCAATAGCCAAGCTAATAAGATTTGAGGAGTGTTGGACTGCTTTCGCTGAATGCCACGAAAGCAATGGCGAAATCGATAAGTCTGTTGCTTGCATCAATTCAAAAGGTCTCGCCACTCGCGCCACCACGCAACTCACGCAAACTCATGCACCAAGACAACAGACTGTGATCAGCGTGAACGCTAGCGATGACTTCGCTACATGGCACAATACGTACACGAGGTCAACTTTGGGCATGCCAACGCGGCAACGCGGCATCGGAAAGGATGCGTGAGCGCAACAAAACTGCAAGCCTTACCCCCGTCTCCACTGAAAATACTCACACGCTATTGGTCGATGAGTGACCACGCGGTTTCTTTGTTGTCGATGCAAAGTCCTACGAAAAAGAATGGTAACTCCATGATTGTCCATCTGCAGACGCGACCGAAGATATGTTTTAAAACACCGCAAGGAACCTGCCAACGGCAAGCGTTCTTACACACACAAACACACACACACACACACACACACACGCACGCACGCACGCACACACACACAGAAATTCTAGTGCTAGGCGCTAACTCGATGCTCTTGAAAAACCTACTTACATTCGTTGATAGGGTGCACCGCCAACCCGATGCACCTCAAACCTGCTTGCATTCGTCGATAGGGTGGAGAAGAACAAAGGCCAGACAAGGATCACGTGAACGCATACCTGCTCTGTGGCGAAACCCTGCTCTTCTACTTCTCGACTTGCGCAGGAATGACACGGGTATGTTGGACATACGACGAAGCCAATAGTGGGAAAATGTGCAGGCTCGAGTAGAATGGATGTTGAGACTAAACCACCGTAGGAGTAGTCTTGGGCGCGTTGTAGAAGATAGATGCAACACTTGCTGTAGAATGCTTGTTGTTCACCACCACTTCACTTTCATCTTACATAAACTCTTACCGTTTATGTACTCTTTATAGAAAGTAACCGATTAGCCTTACACAAAGTACATGAAAAATTACATTAATAGCTTTATATTTAGCAATCATTACATTAGAATTATACAAAATTAGAAACAATTGCTTGGCAACAGAAAGCACAAACAGAAAGTATGCCTACGAAAATGATTATCATCGCAAATAGAAAGTAGCGCATGCTAAATTACTTTCTGAAGGAAGTTAGTATAAGGACGTTCCTTAAGATCGTTGTTGACACCATTTCCGCCTAGATCCCAACAGAGAAATCGATACGACCTTTAAAAGTATAGCAAGGTTTCGAGTAAAGGGTATGAGTTCAAGTAAAGTAAAGTATGTGTAAGGAATACTTACTTATGCCACGTCACATTAATACGTAATGCACAGATAACGCCCGTAAGCTTGGGGTGTTATTAGCGTGCAACCAACAGGTGACCACCGTTAGTAGGCGAGCAGACTGCTCTAAACTATCGAAACTCAAGAGCAAATAAATGTCCCTAAGTAAATGCACGGGCTTTTATCTTGCCCACCACCGATGTAGTTGACTATCTGTTCTGCATAGTTTTACAATCCAAGTGACTCCAAAATTAGAGAGTTCAAAGCTCGTATGCTAATTACTTGATAAAGAGAATGATTGAGAATTCTGCCAGAAGAATACGAGTACGCCAAACTGAATCTCCAAGTCACGCCAAAAAGAAAAATCCATAATTTAAATTGTTTTACTAGAACTAATAAAATAAAAATTTCTAACGAAGTACTCTTTAAATTAAATATTCTCTTAGTGAAGACATCTTGAGGAAAGTAAATCTTCATTTACAGTGTAACTTCTTTTATGGAAAAAAACTTTCTCACAATTTTTACATAACAGTATATTTCGGTAGCTCTGGATGCTACCGTCTTTCAGCTGTTAATGAACGGCCGTTGAGTTGGAATTT
>QQSS02181641.1:0-14201 GCA_003687565.2 Craspedacusta sowerbii
TATATATATATATATATATACATATAATATATATTGGAAGGGTTGCTTTGTATCGAGAATTGAGTCAAGAGAGACAAAAATTCGAGACGTGTAAGAAGATCTATGGAAACTGGCTAGTCTCTTGCAAGCCGAACCGCTCCCCGTGACTCCAAAGTCTCAGGTAGATACAAACGTTGTCTGTTTATAAGTAGACACTTTGAGTGCATCTAGGCGTGCCTGTATGAACTTGCATGTGTTTGTTCTCGCATAGGCTTGCGAGATTGAGAGTGGGCAGTGTGTACAATACACAGTGGCTAGTATGTATAAGAAGTACAAGTGGCCAACCCCGTACAATGGCTAACCATGGATGGCTCACGTTATGAATCAAGCATGAACTAAAGCCAGTTAATTTCAGTGCAGTGATTTCCTGACTATTGAATTAGATGAAAATGTTTGGCTCAGTATAAACAATGATTTTGGCGAAAAGGTATGTACTGACATTGTTTTCGGAAGGCTAAAGAGTTGATATCACATCAAAGTGCTAAATTACGTGAATTATTTAAAAGTTTTGAAGACGTTAAAAGGGTTAATTGATTGCTTGTTTTCAGAGACTTTAACCTTCATTGTAGCAAGTAACCTTCTCGTAAGATTCTTTGATTTGTCACATGAATTTATTTTTTGTTGTTGATATTTTTGAGTTTACAATGGTAAGGTCAAGGCAAAAAGCCGTCAAAATTGGATGATGTTTTCACTTGAAATTAACATGAACGTCGTCATATTTGAATCCTCTTGGACAAATGATCACGTTGGGATTCAGTGAATTCAGTGAAGCTAAATTGCGGAACATTGAGCACACATAATAATTTACCAAGGTATTTTTCTTAGGTACATCTCAAACTCATTTTTGTATAATGGTTCTTTTTATGATCAAATCGATGGAGTGGCTATGGGTTCTCCGTTAGGTGCGGTTCTTGCTAATTTATTTATGTAAGATAACAAAAGTATTTGGTCAAATAACTGTGACATTCCTAAACCAACATTTTATTGTAGATATGTCGACGATGTCTTTTGTTTGTTTAACTCAGATGATGAAGTAATTTCTTTTTTGACTTACATTAACTCTCGGCATCCTAATATTAAATTTAATGTAGAGTATGAAACGAATCTAAGTTGACGTTTTTAGATGTTCTTGTTGATCACACTACAGACAAGGGCTTTCTCACTTCTATTTTCCGCAAGAACACTTCTACATGACTTGCTGGATTTCAAAAGTTAAATTCTTTTAAGGTTTTGATTAATTAAAACCCTCATTGACCGTGCATTCAAAATTAACAAGTCGTGCACCGGATTTCCTGTGGATGTAATGAAAGTTACTATTACTCTCATTAAGAACCAGTTTCCGGAATTCCGTGTGAACAGATGCATTAAATCATATTTACATGCTAAATTGGATCCACAAGAGAAACAACCTAATGATGAGAATGCCAGTAAGATACACTATTTCAAACTACCATGCTTGCGTTTTATTTCCAAAGTTAAAAAACCAGAGAATTCATGGAATAATAAATGTTTATGGTAAGGCCACTGACAAGAAGCTCATTTTCACTTCTTTTAAAACTGCCTTTTACTTTAGCACAAAAGATTGCTTTCCTAAGTTCTCTCGATCTGGAGTTTTATACAAATTTTCTTTTGCACGTTGTAATGCCTGTTACATTAGAGAAACCTCCAGGCTATTTACAACTCGGGTCAAGGAGCACCTAGGTAAGGACAAAAACTCTCATGTGTGGAAGCAATTGCAAGATAGCGATTGTAAACTTGCATGCTCAAAAACGTGCTTTTCTGTTTACGATCACTCGGCCACAAACTTCCAGAGGAGGTTGATGGAAGCTATGTATATTCAGTGGTTAAAGTCATCCTTGAACACTCACTCATCTACCGTTATCTCTCTCTATCTGGAATCTAACTTCCTAACTTTATTATATGTCTCTCTCTCTTACACTCTACTCGCTCACTCGTTTTCTATTACATGTGTGATGTTGCTACATTACGGTGATTTTTCGTCGTTATTAGTGTACAATCGGTTTTGGTCAAGTTTCAATTAATTTTCAATTTAGTTTCATTCTCCAGTGGATTCAACTTTTATCGTGTCATGCGTTTTTTTGGAAATTCAATATTGGAACGATTGGTGTATTTACGACTCCTTTTTATAAATAGTGTGCACTAATTTATTTTACGCTAGTTTAAGATGGTAATTGTTTACCGAAACATGTCCTCGAAATTGAAAAAATTTGTCCTTATTCTTAATATTATTTTAAAGACCAGAGAACTAGGAAGTGGAGAGAAAATACGACTTCTATAAGATCGAGGCAAAACTCTAAAGAAAACTATCTTTATCCGACAAATCGTCAAGGCTCAGTATTGGAAGCCTCGAAAGAAACACCTGAAGAATTGTCAAGATTCCTTGTGTCGATTTGCCTTGAGGAGGATGCAGAGAGAATACCCGAGTTTAGTTCTACTGACTTAATCAAGCAGATGACATGGAAAGCAAAAATGTCACCAAGCAAGATTTTTTTCAATGTTTGACATCTTGAAGGAAGGCTTAAGCCCCCTGGTCTGGGGAATAACCTTCCTCCTAACGTATAGCAGAGATTAGTAGAGAGTGGACTTAGCCCAGCACAAGCCCATTTGGTAAGTCTAGGGAACATGACAGACTTCCCGAGGAGTGAAAACGTACCAACATTACACCAATTTACAAAAAACAGTGCAAGACAGAAGCAGCCAATTGCAGAACATTTGCTATCACTTCTAAGATGACGGAAGCAGCAAGTACATGTAATCAACCATATTATGTATAAAAGTTTCTTCGCACCACATCAGCAATGGCTTTACCACCGACAAGCCGTGTTTGATGAAGCTACTGGAAACTTTGGAGGAATGGACAGTTTGTTTAGAACAAGGCTATGAAGGTGATGTGCTATTTACTTGAAGTATCAAAAAGCATTTAATACAGTCCCACATTAGCACCTAATTAAAAATTTCAATCTGCGGTATGAGCATCGGGGACAGCAGAAGCCGGGATATAAAGTTTTTTAAGTGACAGGATTTAGAGTAGTTGTGACGGATTTTACTTCATTCACTTTACGAATGCTGTTGTCGGCATGCCGTTCAATTCAACTGCAACAGATTCCTCGTGGTTCTTCTGCTCTTTTAGATTTCCCGGCTGCGACAGCAAAAGACTGGTGAAGTTTCTTCGTAAACGAAGATCCAGTTCGTTGATTCACAGAAAATAACTGCAAGTGATACAATCTTATAAGTCCATGTATATGTATGCGTGTAGTACGTTGATCTCTAGCAGTCTTGCAAAAAGCAAAAGATTCCACGTCTCTTCATACCTACCGTTTATTTGTCAACCCTCGATTGGTAATGACACTTGCTGCGAAGGTCAATATGAATAAAAATTTTCAATTGCTTCACGATTGTTCTAGGGAAAGGGTTCGGGTTACGTATAGGGTTACGGTTAGGGCTAGAGTTTGGGTCGCAGTTCGACTTAGCCATAAAAATTAATAGATAAATAATATGCCAGCGAAAGCTTCTCCGTAGGTAAAAACTGCAAACCGGTCGCCATTTTGTGAGCCAAACTGTTGAGAGATTGCGTCATATCAGACCAATCACAATGCAGCACTTACGGGATTAATTTGGTGAGCTATAGTAAACGATTACCCGATGGCCTTAACTTGCCAAACACTCCATTATATGATTACTTCTATCTTTTTGCCTTGATGTACGAGAGTAACAACAAAGCCTTTCCAGTCTAGAAAACGTTGGGGTTTGGCACATAATAAATTAAGCGACTGGTGGTTGAAGAACCCTGCTGTTTGTTTGACTTCCTGAAATTTATAATAAAGAAGCCTTGATGCAGGTGAATTTTACTCCCTGACGTAACTACACAGAGCAGCTCAACTGGACGACGCCAAGTGGACGATGCCAACTGGATGATGCCAACTGGACGCCGGTCCAACTGGACGACGGCCCAACGGGAAGAAGACCCCCCTGGGCGCTGCGAAAGTTCCCAAGATGCATTGTACCTTTCAAGAAAATGCACTTTCTTGCTGGATTATGGGCGATTGAGAGCACGATGGCCGTGGCGTCTAATGAACAATCATGTGCGTTGCAAATAGGTGTAGTGCAGATTAATGGGTGCAGTGATTTTGTAGCATGTAGCTAGGATTTGAAAGTTTATGAATCTTCCTTGGGACGTTAGTGGAGCGCTTTCCGTAAAAGCCTAAAGACGAATGGAAAATTCAATGATGTCGCAACCATGTAAGGAAATCGTTCGTAAAGCTCTTTTACCTATTTTATGCGGAAAAGCACTGCACTTCTTTCCCAAAAATGGACTCTGCCACTGAGATGAAGTAACCTGACCCTACCACTGACGATGAGGTTCATTTGCAGTTTCTGATCCTTAGTCGATTTAGGAAGTCTAATTTATGCAGCAGGATATAAACCCTATTTAACATATTGAAAAATGTTATTGGATACTTTCGTGTTGCTAAGTATTGAGTGAATGGGAAATATTTCTATAGTTGAACATTTACAGCTTCAGGATTTTTAGTGACCTTTGGTAATAGGGGTGTCAGGAGAACTAATGAAGTTAGCAGTTAAAAATTTAGTTGCTATGCAGTTTATTTGGTGCCGTTTTGTTCGTTCTTCATATCTTCTTGATTTCACATGTTGATTGTTGTGTCATTGGTGCATGGAGCATCTTTTGTATGGTAACAATCTTTAATTACGTGTTATAATCATGGGATAATTCTACCAGCAAATGACTGCCAATTGCCTCGCATATATTGAAGCATTTACATGGAAGTGATTGCAAGAATGTATGCTCGGAAATGTGCTTTTCCTTCTTAGATGAAGCTAAAAACCGACTTCCACAGGAAGTTAAGGGAGGTTATCTTCCTTGTTACCATAGTACCAATAACAATTTAATTTATCGTCACTCCTTATCACTTGCTGGTAGAATTATTTATTTCTCCCACGGGCATTGCGTTTATCGTTTATGATGAGATAATCCTATCCGTACTCCACAATCTTATCGCTAGCATAGTTGTTCACCTTGCTTAATATTCGCTGGTCAGCCTCATCGTAGCGCCTGCGCTTGCGAGGTGCAGCATAGCCTCCCACAAATCTTTCATAGTCGGTGTCAAAGCCTTTCTGTGGCTTCTTCAGCGGGTTGATGAATGTCCATGGGTTAGGATACTGTACGTAATTGTAAGTAAGATCGCTGCATTGGTAGACATTACGCACTGGAGAAGGGAAGGCTGGCAAAGCGCTTGTGCCATTGTTTCTCAGCCGCCTTACGTACGCATTAATAAACCAAGACAAAATTGGCTTCAGCTGATGTGGGGGTTGCTCTTCCAGCACAGTTAGGGCGGCAATAACATAATGTTCTTGACCAAAGGCAACAGAAGTTATCATTTTTGCAGACTCTGCATTTGCTCCGTACTCCCTCAACAGCTTCACTTCTGCCAAATGCTTTTTTAGGTTTGCACTTAATGAAACATGTTTTCCCTGGTTTGTGCCTTGGAAATTTGTTTCGAAATGCCGTGTGGATCGCTGATTCAAAGTCTGCACTAACTGACTCCAGTTTGAAATGTGGCCAAGTAGCGCGCACCATTTCAAAGAGCTTATTGTGAGTCTGCGCTGTCTTGTTGGGCAGCAAACAGCACATTGCTGGGAGAACAAATTTGTCACCTCGCCTGGCCAAAATCACGAAGACTTTGCTAAACAGTGGCGGAGCCACGCGAAATGCTTCATCCACGAAAGTTTCTCACATCTGATGGCTCCACATTTCGTGATATGCTCGGCCAAAGAAAATTATTCTATTCTCATCCCCAACCCCGGAGTCCGCCAACAAAAATCCGTCTCCCCTTGCAACCGTGATTTTTATTTTCGCACCGCCAATAAACGAAGCTGCTATCAGAGCTTTCTTTATTTTTCAGGTTGACGTATCAATTGTTGGCGTACTTGTTATTACCACGTTGTGACTTAACATCTTGATAGTGACAAGATCCTAGGTCTAGCGAGGGTGCCTACAACTAGTGCTATGTTGCGAAGGATCAGAACTCTTGTTTTTTATAAGAGTCATTGCAAGTTGCTGGCGGGGCAATTGCAGGTTGATCTGCACCGCTTACGGTTCTTACGGATATGGGTAATAATCGTGCTTCTATTGTCATTAAAAGCCATGAAACCTCAGCGTTGGAATTAAAACTATAGAAAAGTATTGCGCACTCAAGTGAATTCCGATTATTATCGCACTTGCAGCAATCGGATTCACTTAATACGGGAATATCAGATTGAAAGTAGCATATCCTTTGAGATTCTGGCCGCGTATGATCGCACTTGTTTACATTCTGGTGGGTGCATAACGCGCGTGCGAGACAATGCATTTTTTGCACGTTATGTTAAGTATAAAATGCACGCCAAACTTTTTAAACAAGTTTCTCAAGATTACATTTGCGTAAATATTTGGTTAAGCTTTAATAGCCAAACTAAACAGAAAGTGACTTTAAAAGTTTCCTGGTTTGATTTTCAGCGATAGAGAACCATAAACTTGGGGCAAATTATAAAGTCTTGCTTCGCTTGGTCAAGTATGACTTAAAACTTGTCAATACTGATGAAATAATATTATGGAACTATTATTCGACACTTTAAAGCATGGGAAGAAAATAGAGCTGAATCTAGTCCGTGAACCTTTGCTTCCCAAATGTAGCCGTAAATACACAGGCGGCGCCCAGTTGTGTCGTCATCCAGTTGGGCTGTCGTCCAGTTAGTCGTTTTAGACTGTTTCCTTTGTGCCTATACTTGTCCGAGAATATTAACCGTCTTCATCATTCAAGAGTTAGCCAAGAGCTTTGGTGATCGTAAACTTTAAGTAATCATTGTTTTTCTTTCAGAGAATCTTGGCATGTTTAAAAATTAACAGAATGATCTGCCGTCATGATTTATTGAACTATCTATGAAGTTGTGGCTCATAGCTGCTGTGGTCCTAGTTTAGAAGACTTGTTGGATTATGAAGTTTCAATACTGAAGGAAGAACAATTTAAACGATTGTTTTACTTCTAGAGTTTCTCGAGGTTCAAGCGTCATGATCAATAATAACTCCACAAAATTAAAAAATGCCATCAAAAATTCATAAGCAACAACTTTCAAATGATCTACAGAGGCAATGTTGCAAACCCAGCAGTCACAGGGCTTAAAATTTCCTTGATCGTTCGCGTCTTTTCACAAGCGGTTCCGAATAACTTTGTCTCTATTACAAAGGCTCGGCATTTTCAAAGCAATAGTGAGCATTCGTTTCAATCTAGTGCTTGGCAACCACTATAAGATTAAGGAATTGTTTTCTTTTCCATACCTGATGAATGCGTTTCATCCTGAGAGTAAGGTCTTTGATCTAATCTGGGACAAAGGAAGTGATGAATTCGTTTTCAAGAAACGTACTCTTTTAGAGACTACCGATTTAATGCCCATTACTAAAAGCTCGTTTAACTTGTCCTGGAGAAGATCTTATATGTAGAACTTCACAAGACCTCGTGGCTACACATTCAACGCGTGAAGGCGACGGGGCGCGGCATGAAGATGACGCTAGTTGTGACGAACATAAAGCCACGCGTAACGAAGACGACGCTACGCGTAAAGATGATGCTTCGCCAGAATATGATGCGATACGCGATGGAGATGCAGTCCGAAATAAGGGGTGTCGAAATTTTGAAAAAAAAACTCGTCGTTCAACGATTGCTGCAGCAGTCACTGCCGATTTTATGCGAATACACTACAACTTGAAATAGAGTGGTGTCTGATGGTGTAATGACAAGCAGGTCATGAAAGGAACATGTTTTTGAACAGCACACATGTTTACTGTGTAACTCGTGTTGCATATCAAGTTGTTTTTTCATTAGTTATCGTTTTCGTGTGGCGTGCGCAATAGATTATCTTATATATGTAGCGAGACTAGACATACTTAAATTATAATCGCATATTTGTATCTAGTTGTTTTTTACATTCTGCGTGGAGACCAGATGGTCAAGGGATCATCCGCGATTAAGCGAACTCTAGCCGTCTGTAAGTTACGTTTTCTATATATAGCAAGCTTACGAGTAGTTTATTAGAGTAAGACTTCAAGAGAGAATACGAGTTCAAGAAGAGTAAAAGTTCAAGAGAGAGTTAGAGTTCAAGTTGTAGTTATCAAGTCGCAATAGTTCTATCTCGCAACGAACCGTAGTCGCACAATCTCATCACAGATGGTGCGATACACCGATTGTGGGCGAATTTCTATTGGATCTGAGCGCATGAAGTTATTTTCTCGAAATGAGCTGTTCGTACTGTTGATGTCGCTTGTGAATGACAAAAAACAAATATTTTTGATGCCGGTGTGCTGGTATTTTAGTGAGATATCATGAAACGAAGACTGCTTCTGTGATGGCATTCGACTAATTGACTGTTACAAGTTACTATGTCGTGTACATAACATGGACTTATCTTTGAACACTTGAGTTATTTATAGGTGGAAGCTTGCTACGACGAGAAAGACGAGGTGCAATCTTCAGGGCCGGCGTCGCGAAGCGGAAGACGGTAGCTATAAACTCCCCCTTCGTAGCTAAGGAATACTTCGTACTAAAGCAGAAATAAAATGCCATCCACACAAAAAGATCCAAGACGCATTTACCATCTCATCTCAAATCAAACCCATGAACAAAGCCGGAAGACAATACTAGCAAAGTTTTTAGGACTAAAGCAACCTGACACGAGTCAAAGCTTCAGCATAATCGTGCCTGACGTAAGCGCTTAAAGCATATGCTTGCAAGAAGCACAATTTCTAGACGCCGAGACACACCCTCCCACGATAAGACCAATCAGAAGACAAAAAGAACTGCATCGATAAATAAAAAAAATTTGAAATATATACCACCCTTGCCAAACTTACCCATTGCACATACTATTGCAACAAGCGGCCACATCGCAGATGTTAATGCAACACTAAACCACTTCGCAAACGAAATTTCATTGCATAAATATTACAATAACGCGGCAACGGTGACATGGACATGATCGAGAAGAGTTGCACAACAGCCATCGTCGCTACCAAACAAATGTACCCTGCACAGTACATGTTGCAGGCAAGAACCTAGCAAACCTCAAGAAGCATAACTTTATACAAGACTTCGCATCACCAAAATGTACGCAGTTAACTCTATTAATTTCAACTGAAGTCCGGTTTAACGTCCCCATGCTTCATCATGCAATTTTTCATTCTGTCAGGTCTAGTAAATCCCTTTCCGCAGATCGGGCACTTATGCGGCTTTTCGTCCTGGCTTGCATGGACTGACAAGTAATGGTTTTTCCATGACTGCTGCTGCTTAAGAGATTGCTCCTTATTGCAAACCTTGCACACAACAACAATTTTTACATACGGATTCGAAAAGCTTTCTATGTACTGCAATCCTTGAGCTACGCCCGGAGACTTTCCACCTCCAAGACTGCCATTAAAATCCTCCTTCTTCACAGGAGACCCTGATTCTGATTTTGTCAGTGAAGTTAACAGTGGAAGAGAGTAAGCTGGAGTTGCTCCCGGGAGTGTAGCAGATGTTCTTGATATGAGGCTCTGGATCTCCATCTTACTCTCTGCAGTAAGGTAGTTGACACCCGAGTCTTCGACGCAACTAGAATCAACGACATCACTGCATTTCCTTTTTGTTGTCTTTTTCTTAGCCGAGTGAGAAGTATTTACATCATTCACAGAAGCCAAGAACTCCCGGATTAAATGTTCACAGCCAGTGAATAACTCAGCAGGTTCCCAAGTCGGCTCCCACATAACTTTGTATAGAGTCTGGCCTTGTTCTACCTTACGATCTATGATTTTCTGCATACCAAATGAACTTTCTGTAGACAGCTGATTCATTCCCAACAAGGCAATCTTATGACTAGTCATGAAGTTAAAATGAAAAAGATAGCGGTACTTGGAAAAGCCTTTGCAGACGGATACCAAATATAAAGCTCACGACATGCTTATAGACAACCGTTATTTCACTTGCAATGCTTGCTTTAGGTAACTTCAGCACGCAGCCTCATGAAGGAGCAAACACCATAAAATGGGCAATATAAACAACAAAGCTACAAGGAAACCTAGCCGGCAAAGGCAGGACATAATGAAATAGGCAATAATCCCGATTCAATCAGGGAGACTGCTACAGACGACACCCAGTCACTTCAAATACTTCTTTTAAATAGCATGCAAATATCTTAAAGAAAAGTGTCGAAAACAAAAAGGAAAGGTCTCTAAACTGTAAGGGTAAACTGACCTAAGAAGACATGAGCTCAAAGCAATTCGAAAACAAAATCTAGATTTCAGTTCAAGTTTCCGTCATGTAGTCACAGGAAATACAAGCTCAACCGCATTCCTCGGCGAAGAGTTCAAATTCTTGGCTCATAAGCAGATGATTCTTTCAAGCCTTTTTCCACTGGGCACTCATGCTATTTGAAACGAATATTCCTTCAGAAAATATAACTTGCTCAAATAAAAATGCGAAAAAAATGTAATAAAACGATGCTCAACTTTACCCAAGACTTATCTAAGAACACGCACCGGAAGAGGAAACGTGATATCTGAGGATACCAAGGTCCATGTTTCAGATTTCTACATGGTAGGACAATCTTAAGACCTACATCACAATGGGCTCATCCTTCAGGTAGCAAACATGGGCTACAAAATACAAGAATTCTGAAAAATACTAGCAAGAGAATATGTCACTTCATTATAGTACTGAGAACAATCCATGGCATCTAAGGTGCCCTGATTAGATTTGGCTAACTAACAAGCTACTAGAAAGGTCTAGACAAGGACAAGGAATTGGAAAGTTTGAACTATGAGGCACGTTTCTTATTGCATATCCATACTTTACTACATGCTAAATATATGTTTCACAATTAAACATTGTGAAACATATATATATATATATACATCAGCACATATATTTTCTTAAGTCTATCCACGCTTGCTACCCATTCAAAGAAGCATACCTAAAGATACCCTCAGACTGCTATAATCCAGAGATGCTACAACCCTTCAAACCCTTATATAGCCTGAAACTTAATATAACATAACATATAATTTAATTGCATAACACCTATACCAAGTGTTATTGTACGTAAAACTGTCAAAAGATAAAAAGAAAATTGCGGGCAGTGTCTGCAAAGAAAGCACTACCAAATAAACCTTTCTTTTAAAATAAAAACAACAGCCACAGACTTTTCAGTCACACGTGAATAGTTTCTTTTTCCAATTCACACAAGAGTACTAGTAATCCTGATGCTATGAAGTGAAGAATAAAAATGACTCATTTTAATTTCAAGGACATCCATCTACCGTTCATATGTCAACAAAATATTTTGTCTGTTCAACACGACTGACATTATGTCTCTTGGACTACATGACCACAAGACATCCCAATATTCAATTTTAAGTAGAGCATGAGGTGGCTGCTTTAGTCTACTGCTCAAATGGTAAGAACTTATGTACTTCAATTTTTCGTGAGAAAACATTTTCGGGTCTTACGTTTAACCTAGAAAATGCACCCCTGACTCATAAGGTTGGTCTAATCAATAACTAATTGACAGCATATGCAAAATTAACAGATCATGGATGGGATTTTACACTGCATTTATAAAGATACTGATAATCTAATCACAAACCAGTATCCTGAATTCCTGATTAATACAATCTATTATAAGAATGTTGCCCCACGTAACTAGAAGAGAAAGGAAGTGATGAGTGTTCTACCTGATACTTTAAGCTTCCATAATTGGGTTTCACATCGGCCCTGCCCAACAAAGAAGTTAGTCACAACGTAAATATTTATTTTAAGGCTGTTAATATTAGAATTATTTTTACTTTGTTTAAGATTTCGTCTTAATTTAGTACGAAGGACTGCCTTCCTAAATGCCTTAGATCCGGTGTTGATAACAAATTACTTGTGCTGGCCGTAACACCACTTACATTGTAGACGACTCCACAAACATTTGTCAACATGGGTCAAAGAGAAGGTAGGCAAACACAGAGCCTCGCATATATGGAAACATCTGCAGGGAGCTGATTGCAAGAATGCATGCTAAGAACTGTGTTTTTCTATTTTATATCAAGCCCTGACTGACTTCCGGAGGAAGTTAAGAGGCAAAGTTAACCAACTGGGAAACTCCTAACTTAACACATAAGTCAGTCAACTGAACCTAACTTCATCTGTCTAGGCCATCTCTTCACCACTTGATTACCGTCTTCTTTCCTTATGTCCCAAGCTATCCTTTTTTCTTAGCAGCATAACAAATGGGCTGCTCATCAATTAGTGTCAGTTACTTGTAGGTTTCTCTTGCGAGCAATATGTTTATTGTGTAAGTGCTTTTTCATGTGTTTGATCTATGAAGGATTGAGTATTCACCTCTAATTTCTATAAATATCCTTGTAAACGTTGCTTGGTTTACTTGAAAATGGCAATGGTCTTGCTTGGCAAAACATGTCCTTGAAATTAAGATAAGTTTATTCTGAAAGTAATTACCAATGTGGTGATACTTTGATCTTTCTAAGTCAAGAATATTTGAAATATCTTTCATGTTCATATGGTATGATGAGGAATCAATGCTGCAATACATTAGCTCTGATGCTTCAGTAAACTAAAAGATATCAGGAGAAAGAGACTCTGAGGTCAAATCACTATGCTTCTTCATGTGGCGCTTCAAGGAATCACTTCTAGCAAACGCAGTTCCACATATGCTACACTTATGAGGTTTTTCTTCATCAGGAGCATGAGCATCTAAGTAATGCTGCCTCCACTGCTGTGAGAACTTTAATGATTGCTCCTTGTTGCAAAACTTACATACAAGTATTATTTTCACATACTGATTCGTAAAACTTTCTATATATTGCAAACCATGAGCCAGTGAGCCTTTGCTTGGAGAGGAAGTAGAGTCACAAGGTCTATCTACACATTTGCTGACTGTAATATCAGTCTTATAAAAATGGAGTGCATCCTTTTCCTTGGAAAGATCTTGAATAGACAGGTGACCTGCCTCCTCCTTTCGTTGCTTCGTAGGCAAAGAGTTACCAAGCTTAAAACTGGGAGGCTCTACGCTGGACATTGTTCTTGAGGTTTTATCAATCAGTGATTCTATTTCCAGCTTCTGAGCATCACTCAAATTGTATGCCAAAGAGGGCTCATTTCCAACCAGGTTATTCAAAGAGTTAAAACGTGATCCTTTAGCTCTTAATTCCGCTCCCAACTCTCTTTCAGTATCAGCACGATCTACAAAAGACCAGAACTCATCAATCAAATGCTGACAACTTGCTAGAGTTCCTGAATGTTCCCAAGTAGCTTCCCATTTGACTTTGTACAGCAAGCACCCATTGCTGTCAATCTTGCAACCGACTACTTTTTTCACCCCACAGGAAGAATCCATATTGCAGAAAAATCCCTTTTTACTTCTTTCAATCTAACAAGATAAAAGCATTTTCAATAACAATTACCACATTGCTGCTTTCACAAGTAGCGAAAAGCTACGAAGCAACCACCACATTGAATTGAATTACAAGACCCATGCAAGTCAAGCGACAAGGCAAAAACTAAGGTCAACGGGAACTAGGCATTGCAAGCAGTGAATGCCTATGGGAAAGCCAACACGAAATCCAGTAGTACAGTTCTAAAAATAGCTACATTTTTTGTCTCTGTTCATTTTTCTACGAAATTTCAGACCAAGGGAATAGTAAGAAACTTGCTGTCTTTAGGTGTGTAGTTGTCGGACTCCATGCATGATTGCAGACGTGGGTGTCTAGAAATTTCAAAGAACGAAGGCACACTTTCGCAATATCAGCACAGACACCTGCGCTTCAGTTATTTCTATTCCATCTGCCCATCACAGAGCAGCACGCATAGGTAAGTCCTAGTTTTAGCCACTTTTTGTCTCGACTTCAACTACAGAATTAATCCCTTGTCGCGCCATTAACTTTCAAGTCCCACGAGGAAGATTTGGCCCATAGCAGAGAGTCATCGTCACGGCACGCTCTGGAATCGATAACGTCGAGGTTATGCTAAACAAGGGACGTTATCTATCTATCTATCTATCTATCTATCTATCTATCTATCTATCTATCTATCTATCTATCTATCTATCTATCTATC
>QQSS02181652.1:0-19444 GCA_003687565.2 Craspedacusta sowerbii
GCTTACGAACAGGATCTCAATTTTCTTGTAACGTACTATAGAATAACAGTGCAAAGTTGAATGACCTATGACATATATCTTTTCAGCTTAACTAAAGCGATTTGCAGACAAATAGTTAGACAAACGATAAGAATATTACTGTCACACATTTACGCCAACAAATGACTATATGGAAAACAGAAATGTTAAAAGCAGTATTACTTAGATAGATAATAAGACAACATAAAATGTGCGAGACAACAAGAGGCGCGGTATAAAATAGTTTTCCGAGCAATAGCAGTCGCAACGTGATTCGGAAATCGGAAAAGCCCTATAGAATTCTGGGTCTTTGCAAAACGAACTAAGTAATGTTCTTCATAAGCGATAAGTGCATACAACAATTTCCGAAAACAAAGCGTTACCGCAACAAGATAGGAACACAGAAATGCTCAATCCAAGATGTCAATACCCACCCAGAGATAACAAATGCAACCCGATCTGGTCCAAAAAGAAAAATTTAATCAGTTTTTATCCTTCTTACGCAAGCTTAGAAACGTCAGGGAGGCTAAGCTGAGCATGAACTCTGTCAACTTTTACTTTTAAGAGCAAACCAAGTAAATTTGAGGGCTCCCGTTTACACAAGGCGCGAAGGGACCACTGGTGTAGTGTCACAACCTCGACCTCACGGAATAAGTCAAAGTCAGATTTAGGGTTGCTGCTGCACAATAAGTACATCATGTACGTAGTACATCAAATAGTACATAAACATTTAGACACGTTCCAATTCTTTATATTTAACTCGAAAAGCCTTTAGTTGGAACTTGAATTAATATATGAATATATATTTTATATATATGTAAAGTATTTTATTTTAATTAATAACTTCATAACTTGACGTTCTGGTAGGGAATTCCAAATTTTTGGGCCCAAAGACCTCAGGCTTTTGGATCCAAAAGAGACGTGGTTAGGTTTCGGTACGGTCATACGGATGTCTTGGCGAATGATTTTTCCTGTTAGTTTAAAGGTATCTTTCATATACTCAGGACTCATGAGGTTTTATAGATTGAAAACTTCTAAGTACAGGCCTCGCAAGCGCATCACTTCCATCAAGCTCGCTCCAGCTCATTCGAATAGTTGAATTTAATTGTCTGGGTAGTTAATACAGACAAATCGAAGGGCTCGCTCTTGTGTTTTTTTTTCGGTCTTGGAATGCGAATGCGGCGAAGAAAAGTACCAAACGAGTGGGCAGTAATTAAAATTGGCATATATATATAACTTTCGACCAGGAATTTCTTGGATGTGAAAGTAAAGCTTGATTGTAGACGAATGAGAGCATGTAACTGAGCAGCCGCTCTCTTGCAAATGTCGCTCATGTGCGCGTCATCGGTCAATTTATTGTCAGATTTGATCCCTAAATGTGTTTCCCAGTTGTACGAAAATGTCCCGCTGTATTGGCTTTGTTCTTGGTCAAAAGTAATACGTCAAAGTTTACCGGATTTGGAATCATATCCTTAGAATCTAGCCAGTCAACTGCAATGCTGACTCTTCGCACGACAGTTTTACCAAATCTGGAATACTGCATGCATGTGCAGTCGAGCTGCGTTGGTATCATTGGCACATAACACCAGTTTAAATATCTCCAAATTTCTCCTTTCTTGAATTCACTTGCTAACAAATAATGGATTTTGAGGGGATGTTTACAAGTTAATCTACTTGCGCGCATTAATTGAACAAGCTTTTATCTCACTGCCCTGAATGGTTAACATGCAAGTAAAGTGTGCTAAACAATGCTTACTTAAAAGTTAGGATAACGTTTTTCTCATTGACGATCTGAGACAATAATTGTAACCTCAGATTTCTCCACACCTTGCATCACAGTAGAGGCTAAAAATGTTTATTTTGCTTCAAAGTGAAGCAAACATTACAAAGTATATACATTAAGAAAGGCATGCACTCGCAATGCTAGGATTTCAGCTTAATTGGTTACTGAATCCAACTCCGACAAGAGGCTACTCCATCGGAAGTTCATGTCTCGAAGTTGACCTGTAGTGGGATTGAAATTGCTTTTATTTCTATCTTTTTAAGGCATAAAGATCAGGTCTCATTAAAAAACAAGACCAGTACATGGCACGCGGAACATATAAAGTCAAAATTTTATGTTTCTCAAATCTGACATTTTATTTTGTTTTTTGATTAAAACTTAACTGCAACTTACCAATGGCATCTCAAATAAATCTTTTGTACTTTAAAGGTGGTACTGGCCCGTTACCATTAAATTATCTAGCAAGTATAATATTGGCTCACTTAGCATCTGAATTCATAGATTCCTCACTAAAGAGAGTTCCCACTGCAAATTATTCTAAATTCCTTCGTAATAAACTACTGCCAAAGAACTGTTACTGGACTGGTTCACATCAAAGACAATCGCCGCATTTTAGAAACATCCTACACCTCTAAGCTCTAGAAGTGCGATTTTCTAAATGAGCATTTTATTTCATTTGACACGACCATGACGATGTTTTCAGTCACGGTAGTTTTATCTAAGTGTCACATATAGCAAACGTTACCATAAAATTAACAGGATTGATTGGAGGCCTTATTTAAAGACAAATTACTTAGTTAATTTTCTGCCGTTTTGATGCACAACTTGGCTCAGGATTTCGCGTTGATTGGTATGTGGAATGATGGTACGGGTGCGTATACTTGTGCTGGTATCCTGACCACCCAAACCACTTTATCGTAGGCTTGAGCACAGCAAAAGCATTTTCAGTCGCTCAAATTGAAGCGAAAGTCTATAATTTAAATAATTTCTAGGCATCAAAGTTGAAATGGTGACAAACAATTTATTAACGGTCGTGAGTGCCGTGAACTACATATTGTACTGTATGAGTTAAGTTAAGAGGGCATGCGAAGAGGGAGATATCCAGCGATGACAAGGTAGTGCCCTGCTAGGTCGACTCATATCTTTCCCTGATCGACTTCTTATCTAATCGATTTTTCTATTGAATTGTCAAAACGACCAAGGCTAGTATAGAATCCAAATACTGCGCACTCTCGAGGGGGGACGTTCGCATAAGTGAGGGACGATGAACGCAAAGGTGGAAATGGATGAGGAACCTTTCAAAAATGGTAACTAGAAAAGTTCTTTCCTCACAGGTCGGCAGCGGTGAACTTGTTCCAAACTGAAACCCTTTTATGCTCAAGCATCAATTTACTGGGACGAATAGCACCAGGAAGGTTGGAACCAGCGCAAAATCTCTCGCTGTTCACGTGGTACCGTGGAATCACGTGGAATAGGCGACACAAATAATTGGGCCGATGTATAAGACTATGGTCACATTATTAAAAGGATGCAAGACATGTGTAGCTCGAATAGACTTATTTTTTGTCAGAGTTTAAGGTATAAAAGGTGTTTCATCCTGTAGCTAAATGCTGTTTCTAGAGCTTTGTGGGCAAGTAATATTAAGTTTTTAGATATAACTTATTTATATTTGCATTCCGGTGTTTTCTTTTTTTTTCAATGTAGATGGTGCTGTAATCCGATCTGCAAGCTTTTCTGCGGCGTGCTTCTGGCAGGAGATGAAGCGTTCTTCTCGAAAGCATGAACTTCGTGGAAGTCGTGCACTTGTAGAACATGATCAGATTTGATCTACGTGTTTCCATTTCTATTTGGAATATCGCCGAATTTATTAGGTATGTTATTTGTTGTGCATTAAGTGTTTTTCATGTGTAATGGTACCCGCTTCTTGGCTTTTGCATGCGAGATGCTCTGCTCATAAACTTATATCGGTATGTTTGTTGGACGGCTTGAATTGTGATATTTTTCAGTTGCCTGCCTATTTTCATGAACTAGAAATTAAAGTAGGTTAAGTATCGAATAAAGTATGTTCCAAATTCTAGTAATTCTACTGTTTGTTGATGTTTCCGCTAAATGTCGCTGCACCATCCTGTTGCGCGAATTTCCTCTTATTTCTTATAGAGAAATGATTGATGTTTTGGAATTTTTCGTAATCCTATGATACCAGCGTTGTCTTCTAATTTCTAGAAAAAATTTTAAGCCTTTTCCAACAGCCTGAAACAAGAACTGGTTGAAATCAATGACATGCTCTTGTATCAGTTCTTCGAAAATTTCCTTGTACCTGTAGTAACATACTTTGCATTATGTTTGACAACTTAGCCTTGCACTAACGGTACTAATTGTATGTCAACTTATGCTTATCTTTGTGGTGATTCCTCAAGGTTCGTTGATGGTTATCCTATGCATAAATGCCATGCATTATTTGATTGTTTGACTTCTTTCCTTCCTTTATTAATGTTTGTTTTATTGGTGTTTTGTATGTATACAATGTTTAATTAGGGTTTTAAAATGGTTTTTGGTAGGTCCTAGTAGGTGTGAACAAATTCAAATTTGCTATATCATAGTTCTATAAATTTTCAATCATTTTAATAATTTAAATTAAACATAAATTAGAAGGACTAAGCCTTGTATCTGATGTGTAAATACATCAAGTTAGTTTGGACCTTCTCATTAGTGACTTACTTTGATGTGGTAAGGCCCAGTGTTTGTTTCCAATCTTTCAGATTTCAGTGACTTATCAATGAGGTTAACTGTAAAGTAAGTACTCTCAGGGACTGTTGTTAGCAGTGTAAAATAATTGACCTTAGGTGGTGGTCTAGGGAGGACTTCTTGACTGTTAGCAGAGTATGAAGTTAGAGAGTCCTTTTGAAATGCAATGAAATGATCTTGTATTGCACATAAGCAATTCCCCAAAAAATCCAGAGTTGGATGTGTTTTATATTGATATGTTCTGTTATATAACTATGTTGCAAGTTTTTAGAAAGTCAGTCAACGTAAACATGCTGTAGATTGCCGGAAAAGGAATGTTCCTCTGTGATACTGTTTCATAATTTTCTGTCTGTGATACATTTTTGTCTTTTATGCTTCTAGTATATTGTGCTGACCTGGAGCAGTAAAGCAAATTTTTAACTTGGTGTGCTAGCCCTCTGAAAGCATGTGTTAACAAGAGTTTGAACCTTGTCTTTGATCTTTAATTGCCTGTTTGCCTCCATCTTAATGTGAGTGCGCTGCAATATTTATAGTGATGTTTTGCATGCCTGTTTTGTTAACTGACGGGATGCTGTAATTTTCAAACAGCAATAATATTTCCCAATTTCGCAAGTGTTTGTCTGTGTTGTAGCCTCGAATTGATGTCTGGTCTTTTACCTCAATACACAATTGCAAACCTACATTCTTGAAGAGGTCAAATCGTTCTTTAAAAAGTGGTTTAGTACATTGGTGTCTCATTTAAATTGCATTGTAATTGAGCACCAAAGTAATTCTAATATACCTGTTTCTATGGTTGTAATATCTTGGAAATTGCACAGTGAAGTTTTTTTGGCTGATTGCAGTAACCAAATAATTATTACTTGAATGCTGAGTATATGGGAGGATTCAAGTATAACTTTGGGCTTACAAAAATAGAAGTGCTGTTGCTGGAAGCAAGTTTTCCTCAAGAGTTTGTGAAGGAAGTAGCTGGATGCCACTAGGCCTTGAGAGATTCATCATGAAGATCATGCATTTGATTTTGCTAGCAGCATGCTTGTAATGTGCTTTTGGCCTGTTCAATTGGGATATTTTAAGAGCTCGTCCTTCTTATGGATATTTTGCCAGCATTGATTTATAAATGCATTGATGATCTGGATTGCTATAGGCGTTGGACTAGCTGCAAAATACTCTTGACAGTGAGGAAGTAGATGTCTTACCCGCCCCTTGAAGCATTTTGTTAAAGCATGGCTTTCTAGGGATAGTGTTACTTGGTTTCAGAAAGTGGCTGTACAAGGATTTCCCACTTTGCTTTATACATACATTGACAAATTTAGAAAACATTAATGTGTAGCTCACACACTGGTTTTGTACCTTATGCAAGATGGATGAAATATTTGTGCTGGAGATAAATAAAGTTAAAATGTGCAATTCAATCATTGTTATTTTTTGCTATATCATACCGTTCAGGGAAGGTGAATGAGCACTTGCTGTAGCGTGTGTAATGTATGATCATTTCTCAAATGTAAGCCAGACTTGCTGGAGAACAGCTGTATTGCTTCTATACCAAAGGTCTTTATTCGTTGGCAGTTCTTAATTATTGTGACGCAATGTAAATTTTAATGTCTTGTTTATTTCTGGCATTGTCAAGTGCAAAACTCTGTCCGCAACATGATTATATCTATTTCGCAGTTAGAAGGATCATCTGCCTACCATTGTTTTATGATTACTGCTGCGTGTTGCTTTGTGTACTTCAATCACATTGCCTGTTCATAAATGTTGTAGCTTTTCGAAATTCATCTTAATGCTGCAAGCTCATATTTTACTGCACTCTCTTTAAAGTAATATGATGACTTTCTTGTAGACTGTTTCTATTATTGCAAGTTTGGGTATTAGGTGGGATTTAACTGTAGTGCTGAAGGGGACCCTATCAAAACAAGCTACTGCCAGGATATACGAAACAATGTCACAATACTTTCCCTTGATATTGCGGGATTTTTTTTATCTATCCTTATTTTGTCCTTAAGTTTGTATTTGTGTCAGTTAATCTTCTGTTTCTACCTTTCAAATATGATAATAGTTTGATAAAAAAAGATGTCTTAATTTTATGGTTAACTGGAAACAATCTTAAAGCTTTAATCAAATGTGCTAACCGTAGATATGAATTTTTTTGCCATGCACTTCCAGGGGCTGTAATTAAAGATGTGATCTTATGGCATAAAAGGTATGATAAGGTTGTTTTTTTTAGAAGGTATAGCCCAAGATGAAATACTGTAATCACCATCTGTAACCACACTTGACCAAATTTTGACCAAACAGCTACATTGTTACTATGCCATGTCACAACTATCTGAGTCATGTATAAAAAAAATTGTGGTTCATAGAAAACTGTTGGCAAGTTTTAGTAAAAGAAAGTATGTAGTGTTTTTTTACACTAGTGGAAGAGCAGTAAGGTCTTCAATTGAGCGAGGTGTACTGGGCATAATATGAACATAGAATATATTTGACAAATGTATATATTCAAGTAGACTTTCTTGTTATAGCTCCAATTGCATCTCTTCCTCAACTTGTTGCTGGGGTATTTAGCCATATGCAGAATATTCTGTAACATTTGCTCAGATTTTTGGCTACACGCAGAACCTTGATTTAACTGAATATATTTCTTTACCAAAAGCACCAGTTTTTCAACAATCACTTAAAAGCCTTTGAAGACTTGGCTTCCTCCATTTACCCATTTTTACCGTTTGCGCCAGGAAGACATGCAGCTTCAAGCTATGCAATAGATCACTCTTACTAGCAACTGCATCAGAAAGTATGGTTATATTGACATTTTATGTAGCTGGGACTTTCCATAGTTAAAAGTTTAAGGTTTGTGTCCATGGCTTTTCGTAATCAGGGCCACTTCTTCCCATTTCAACTCTGTCAGCTAATGAAACCTTAGTGGCTGTTTTGTTCGATTCCCTCCCAGCTTGTGTCATGCCTCCTTTTGTCATGAAATACTTGCTTAAACAATTTCAAATCATTGGAAAGATCTTGAAGTATTATGAAGGTTTTGAGAAGCCATACCATCGGGAGATAGAACCCATGTCATTTTCTCTGTGATTTATAATATTTGTAGTATTGTTTGTCAGTGAAGTGTTAGAGTATATCACATAGATTATGTATTTTATCAGTCATGAATCTTTTCTAATGGCAATCTGTAGGCTGATGAAATTTGTTACTGGGCACATACGCATATTTTTATGGGCACGCCTTTCGAAGCTGCCCAAAGATAGAGCATGATCTTGATTATCCAAGGCATCTTTTGCAATGTTGTAAAATGAAAATCCTTTTTAGAATTTGGAAGTTCCTTCAGTTTGTCAGCGTCATCTTTGACAGTTGTTGGAATCTTTGTAGTTTTAATCACAATGAGCTCTTTGTTTTCTTCTCTCAAGTTTAAGCCGTTTTCAAGTCTGAAATGTGGACCTCCATTAAGTGTTTTTAACTCATAACTCAGTGAAGACAGACATTTTGAAGAATTTGTGCTTGTTCTGTGATAAGTTGCAGCAAGTATTGGATCTAATAATTTCTGATATAGTTAGTATTATGTAGGTTTGCCTGGTTAGCATAATAAAATGGTACATACTTGGCTCATAGTGCAAATAAAGAAGTTTGAAAAGCATGAAGCGCTTCGCACATCAGCTTCTGCTTCAAGTAAAATTTCAAGATGTGCTCCTTGGTCTCTAATCTTCGTAAAGACCTGATAGATAGAAGGCATCACGCATTCCTGGAAGGCTTGAAACATCTGCCAAAACCCTTGCAAGAGGTCTAAACATCAGGCTGTTGGTGCGTTTAGAAGACAGACGTCCTCGCCTGAAATCACCTAGAAAGTGTTTACTTATGATTTGCATTTATAGAGATCCAGCAAACCTGCTGGTGAGCGAGACAAAAGCTTGATAAAATTGCCATCTGTCTTATAGTCAAAAGATTGGAACAATCTACTTCATGAAATAAACATGTTGCTGCATGCAGGCATTCCTTGCACTCGCTGTGTGTGAACTCCCATCCAATTATCACCTTAATTTACTTTCTTTCACAGTATTGACTGTTGCAGAAGCTGTTGCTGATCATTTGGCCACAAATGTGGCAAAAACAGTTCATGTTCGCCACTGCTCTTGTCTGCTCTATCGCTGATGGAGGATGTAAAAACGCAAGTATTTAAAAGATCTTGGAAAGCCTACACTAAATTATTAGAATCTCATTTGCCCTGTAGATGGTGATGCCGATTGTTTTGCGGAGTTCTGTGTGTGGCATAGAGATACTTAGTCAATACTATGCAGATGCAGAAAGGCAAGTCCAAAAAATATCTTGAAAAGACAACAACATTAATTTACCAGAATCTTTCTGGTAGGTGGTTATGTAAACCTTGTAGTGGGTACTACAAAGTTCTGTCTGCCACCAAGCTCAGATCCAATCATATCCTTGGTGATTGTTTTTTATTCTTGTTCACGTGCAATGTTCTTTTGCATTTGAGTACTGGTGATTAACCTTAGACTGTGCGTAATGTTTGTTTTTCTGTTGTTTTTTTGTTTTTGTTTTTTGTTTTTAGGGGTAAGGGGGTAGACTTACTGTAGTTGATGTTCCTGTTTGCTAGTGATTTATTATTTTATTGGTAGCTCGTGTTAGTTCTTCGTTGCCTCCTGATTGCCTTCGCCAAGTTACTAGCTGCAAGAGCTAGCAAGATGAGACACAAGTTGTTTGACTGTTCGCTTGACGCTTAACTTGATTTAAGTTAGTAAAAGCCCTAGGGCCTGCTGGTTTAAAATTGCGTTAGTGGCCAAGCCGATCTTGGGCCTAGTTTGGGAAATGAAGTAGGAAGCTACTGTCTCTCTTTCTTTTGTTTGCGACTATGAGCCTTTTTGCGCTATGCCAGAATATGATGGGCAAAATGAGCGAGTTTATAATATCGAAAGAGAATAAATTTGACTGTCCTATATGTAAGTGACATGTTTTACGCTTATAAATGCTAGTAGAGTCGAGCATGGAGCGCAGACTTTGCTCCCTGAACTACATCATACGTCATAGAATGCAGCTCTTACGTTGCCAAGGCAGCAAAAGGACGATAGAAGAGAGAAAGCCGAAATTTCGCAGCGAGGCTGTTGCCCTTTGGTATCTGCTTGCCGTTTCGGAGAAGTTTCCGTGCCAGCCGTTTGGCATGTGCACGTGACCAGTAAGTGTCATGCGCAGAGAACCAGTAACAGATAAACTTGTAATCTTTAGAGAGCAGGTATATGAAAGCAATACGACGCTAATGCTGGATGCTGGTGCATTCTTGAGGACCATGGCAGGTTTGGGGTCGTCCTCTGAAAAGTTTTAGTCTTTTTAGAAAATTTTTGTGAATTTTTCTTTGCTAAATTTTTATTTTATTTTGTTTTTAGAATCCCAAATCCTGAACTTCGTATAGTTCAACCCATATTGGCTTCCTTTTCATACGAAACTGGATGTTGCTACTACTAACGATGGATGGAAGCCTTGCGCAATCTTTTGCAGCCGATCTTGTGACAGTGACTCCGTTCCTACCAATGTTTAGTAGTCAAAGTCATCTGGAGATGCCTAAGTTTGATGGCGGGGTCACTAGTTGCGCTGCGACCGTCTCCATTCACGACGACGTGCCTCCGTGGGATGCGTTCCAGTTGCAGGAAACTCAGCAACTTCACATCGTGAGCAAAGCGACAGATGATCTTGAGCCATGGGCTATAAGCTCATTCTTTGATTCTCCAAATTTGATGTCTACAGATGGTACCGCCGTTCCGAAGAAAGATGTGCATAAGCTCCCTGACACAGTAAACATAAATTTGAAACCAAAAGACTTCATATTGCTTACAGAAATTGATTGTGAACCGGATTTGAAATCGAAGGAGCGTGTGTCTCCTGCTTCCCATGGAATTTCCAAGATGCCACAGGGTAGCATTGTATGCGGAACGGAGCTTCTAGACCAAGGAGCAAATGAAGTAGATATTCTTATAAATGACACAGCTATGGTTTCTGGCGGAGCCCCCTCTGAATCTGGCTCTAGCATATGTCATGGTGATAAAACGGAATCAGCTTCAGCTGGTATATTGGAGGATCCTACCTTTCCGTTTGTTGAAGTAGTTGGTGAGCACTTAGTGGCTGAGGAGGTTACTTATCCAGTGCTTGATAGTGCAAAGGGTGAAGACGCCAGTATTCCTGAAGGGGCTAAAAAGAATCATGCAAAGGTCGAATCTATGGCGATTGCGTCTATTGGGTCTGCCACAGCAGATGCTGTTTTTGGCGGTACAGCTTTGATAGCCTGTAGTCCAGTTCTTGACCTACCGGTAGATGGTGCTAGATATGGTTGTGTCAAAACAAACAAGCCGTTTCTTAGCACGAGACCTCGAACTCAAGCGTCCGTGTTGGCCTGGACGCAAGCAGCGATGACAGAAGCTTCTAAGAGAAGGCATAAGCGTAATAGAATTAAGAGAATATCTAGGCCAAAGATTTTGCAGCGCTTAAAACAGTTGCGTGCGCTAGACAGCAGATCAGGCGACAGAAGTCGTGTGGGAGTCCTTGTTGAAGATTCGCTGTTTGCTGAATCTCTTCCTATCTTGACGGAAGCAGCCAAGAATTCTCAAGCAGCAGGCGTTGCTGTATCTAAGGAGTCTCGCGTTGCTCTGCAAGCGTCTTCCCCATTTGTTCTTGTTGCCCAAAGTTTGGCTGCCGGAAGCGTGCATCGCGCAGGCGCTGTGGAGTTGCCCAAGACTTTCGTGATCCAGCCCATTGAGCTTGACCAGTATGGTGCCGCTTCGTCCCTGCAATCTGCTGTGACTGCCCACATCCATTACCCTGGATGTCCATGCCAGCAGCAGGCCTTTTGTGATGTAGATCCGGAGTCAATATTACAGGAAAATTGGAGCGAAGACGTATCAGCATCCCCAAATTCCATCAAATGTAGCTTGACCAATAGAGCGGAAGATTCCAGCTGCTCGAGGAAGGCAGTGGCTACCTCTATTGACAACTTAGTTAGAGGTAAGAATGAGCTAATTCATGATGAACTGGAAACCGGGCGCTTGCTTCTTGAAGCTGTTGATTCAAATTCCATAGACTCCCTTGCATCCAGAGCTGATGGTGCATTGACTGCAGCAAGCAGCTTTGTGCCGAGTCTCAACTCGTCAGCGGCTGGAGCATCTGGTTTGGAGTGTGATCTTGCTAAATCGTATGTCAAAAATAGTAATGGCGAATCTCCCGTTAAGATTAGGTCTTCCTCGTCGCCTGGTACATCGCCGATATGGAAATTTTCTAGAATGTCTACTTCGACTATCGGCTCACCAGGCATCTCATTTACTCGCAAATCCAATATGTTTGAAGCCCCTTGTTCGCAAGTTCAAGTAGCTAGTTTAAAAGACGTTCTGTTTAGATCGGCTAGACCTAGATCGCCTCCATCTGCATCTCAATCGGCTTTGGAGGCCAGCCAAGAAAAAGCTACTGATTCGAAAACTGTAGCAAAAGAAACACCTCTTCGCTTAAGCGATACAGCACTGCTTGCTAGTGATAGTAGGATCATTGGTAAGCAACTTAAGACCCAGGTCTCAGCTCCTGACAACCAAAAAGCGCAAATAATGGAAACAAGCTTGACATTACAGTCGTACTTGGGTGCAGCTACGGTTTCTAAAACCCCGGCCTGTTCCTCGTCAGCGGTACTTTCTGGTACTCGTTTTTGTGAAAATTCTGCTACCATAAGCGGAGCACCTGTGCTATCTGTGCCTCGCACTATGGAACAAATCAAACACTGTCCTATACCGCAGCGTGACGCTCTTTTCGAACCATCGATTTCCACCCCAGTAAAGAAGGTCGTCAAAGCCGAGCCAAGGGACGATGTGCGTGTTGGCACTGAAGACCTGCTCGATCCGTCTGTCTTTAGCTTTAGCCTGAGCGTGGAAGCAGAAAACGCCGCGCGAGCGGCATATACCGAGATGGCATCTGTTACGCAGCCGGCAGAGTCGCTCATGGAGTCCCCCATCGTTCCGATCAAGCAGGAGCCTTTGGACTACTTTAGCGGCTACGAGGCGATGTATGAAAGTTCTGGATACGTGCCGTACGTTGAGGATGCACGCCAGGACTCGTTTCGACACGAAATGGTTGTGCGAGGATATCAACAGTGTTTAGTGTGCCAGGGATACTTTCCTGACAGGTCTGCTTTGGCTTCACATGCGAAGAAGTGTGGGGTGCGTAGATTTTATTATTGCCCGCACTGCGACGCATCGTTTGAGAAAAAAAAGGCTTTTGCGTCAGCATAAGGCGAAGCATCATCGATCGGATGCGTCAGATTCGGGTGCAACGTCGGAAGACCTGTCAACACCGCGATCCTTTCAAGCTGATATAACATGCCAAGATGCTGACAAACTGGATAAAACCGTTGCCAAAAAATCCACTCACAAGCCTCAGAAAAAAGGTTTGCTTTCCAAGCAGCCTACAAAAGGAGCAAGGAAGAACTTGAAAAGGCGCTACCAGGCTTTTATCGACCAGCCATTGTCGAAGGTTGAATATCGGCAGCGCAAAGCCGGGGTTGAGCATCCTCACTTTATGTGCGACCTTTGTGAAATAAGTCCGTTTGTGTCCCTTGGTGCCTTGAAGAATCACCTGCGCAGCTTTCACCATTTGACTTCGGGCCAGGTGGATCTACTGCTTAAGTTCCAAGGTTACGATAAAGTTCAGGATGTTGAGCGCGCGCCTTATCGCGTCAAGGAGGAGCCACGCAATGAGCCGGCGGCAACCGTTGCTAATCGCTATGATTGTTTTCCTGAACCTCGAGCCGTTCAGACTTTCAATATTGGTCTTTCCGATGTTCTAAGTGATGGTTTAATTTCGAATGCCAGCGTAAGGACGTTGTCGAATGCTTCCACGAGAGGCGCGGGTAGAGTTAAAAAAAAGTCGAAAAAGTCCAGAGCGTTTGCGCCCACAGACAACTCGTCGCTGTTGGGGCGAGGGGCACGTAAAACTACGAATCCTTCCGCGGCGGTTGAAGAAATCGTTTCTTGCGTGCTGCGCTCTTTGATTGACCAAGTTGTCAAGATGGATGAGGCTTGTCCTTACTCGCCAGCAGCCTCGTACTCTGCGTCATTGTCCCAGCAAGCCTCACTAACATACAGATACAACTGCCGTCTGTGTGGGAAAGCATTTCAGCTAGCGTTCGCCTATGTGCGACATCTTCGTGCTAAGCATAGTTTAACCCACATTGAAGCGAAAAAGATAATCCGCTATCAGAGGTATGTTAAGAGTGGACCTCTGACCTGCCCCCAGTCGATTGGCGATGGAAAAGTGGACAAGCAGTTGCACATGCTTGGATTTAAGAGTGCAGGTTTGCAGTCCCGGAAAGTTGCTTCACGATCCGGAAAAGGTCGCCAGCTAGTCGATAAGGCATCGAACTCCATGGACTCGCCTGGCAAGGGCGTGCGGCACTCCGATCGAAAGCAGTATCCCAAGCGAAGGCATCCATGTTGTGGTGACGTGCCTGTTGATGGTCTGTCAGCAGATCACAGTAATAGGAATCTGCCGCGGTTAACTTCTCCCATCATTGCTAGAAAGCAGACCAGCCGCAAGAGCTCGTCTGGTAGGAAATCTTCACAAGTCACGAACGCGGGAGGCTGCGAGTTTGACGAAAATGCCGGCACGGTCGGCAAGCCGCCTCACTCTAATGCGTATGGCGTTGACAGTCAAAGCTTGTTCACTCGTGCTATTCGTAAGAAGAAGGCCCTTTGTTCGTGCTGCGAGTTTGATGGAGAGGAGGGCAGTCAGAGCATGCGCAAACTCCATCAAAAAGCTAGCAAAGGACAGCTCGGGAAGCTCGCGCATGATCCGGACGAATTGAATGAACCTTACGGTAAACTCCCGGAAAACATGATACTAAGTGCTGATGACGGTAAAGCTATTCAGAGCTTTCTAGATGCAAAGCTCGAATCGAGTTTAAGAGGCCATTCTAGAGCAAGCCTTCCCGATATCTACGCGGCATTGCTCGAGTTGTCGCAAAAAAAAGTTGATGATCTTCAAGTGAGGCAGCCTTGCTCCGACGCTGTTATTGGGCAGTCGGAAAATGAGGACGACCTTCTCGATTTATTTGTAACCAATGTGATACTGAAGGCAAAGTTCGATTTAGAGCGGGAGAATTTCGAGGCCTCGACGGGCATGCTACTATCAAAAGCAGTTGCCGGATTTGGTAAAGGGCTATTGGACGAAGATATGGGCTACATAATACCTATGGAAGTTCTTCGCAAGTCGTATCGCTGCTTTTTATGTTGGCAGAATTTTAAAGGTTACCATCCGTACTCTAGTCATCTACAAGCGGTGCACAAGCTATCCAAAGATTTTGTCAGAAACATACTTAATCCCGATCAATCAAAAGTAGCCGAGGCTGGTGCGAATGATGCTGTGAAGGACAAGCATGCGATTGATAAGTTGAAGGACTTCCGAATTTACCGCACCGTGGAGATAACGTGCCAAATTTGCAAGAAATCTTTGCCGAGTGTTTATGCATTGGACAAGCACTTCCGGCTTGCCCACGGCAACGTTCGCCTCAATCAGGACAGTACTGTTCTCGTCATTAACAAGCGGAGACCTTCGTCTGCGAGTCCGCCCACGGATGCGCCTAATGTCAAGCTACTGTCTGATGTTTGTGGGACCGTACCTCACTTATCATCTGACCCGTCGATTCAGATGGACGCTATGTTGGGGCAGCAGTCGGATTCCAGCCAAGTGAAGTGTTCATCTGCGTTTGACGCGTCAGCAAGTCAGGAAATCGGTGTGGCGGAAGAGGTATTGGAACCCTTCGATGCGGAAGTCAACAGTGAAAGAAGCCATGTTGGCTTGAAGCCTTGGTTTGATCAGGAAATGGTTGGAAACGCCCTTGTCGGTAATCTTAGCTTTGATGCCCTGCTGCGTTCATTGGACGTTAGTAGTGGTGGAAGTAGTATTGTTGAGTCTGGAGCTGACATTGGTCAGCAGAACCCCTTGGCGATTGACCATACGGCATTGGATGTTGGAAACAATCAAAATGCTGACGCGTCAACTCACGTGACGGCTCCTGACAATTTTACTAACATTAGAGTCAACTGTGGCTCGACCGATGGCGACAATTTTGTTAGCATTCATTCCTTGGCTGCAAAGTATGGAATGATTGCCGGCTTGTCGCTTGGAATTCGAAGCACTTCACTGACTGACGATAAGTCTGCCTGCAAAGCACTGCAAAAAGGCCCGAAGGGGAAGCTAGCAAAGAAGGGTAAAGCAACCAAGAATAAGCGCGACCGGCAGTCAAAGAACGTAGAAGCGAGTACAAAACCCCGAAAGTTGAAAGGTAGCAGGAGCAGTAACTCATGCGGCTCGCCATTGGATGTTGCTATTGCGAGCAAGTCGAGACGCGGTCTGCACAGGAATAATTTCTACGAGAAAACAGATCTCGATTCGTCTTTGCTAACAACCGAGTCGGTGTCGCAGATGTTCGACCAGTTGTCTCAAAGTAAGGTAAGGGATTCTGTTGACTTCAAGTTACCTAGTGCATACACTTCACCTGTCAAGCAGCGGTTTTCTTGTTACAAATGTAGTCGTGAATTTCGACTTTCGTCGGCCTACCGGCAGCACCTTATATTGCGACACAGACTCCATGACGAAGATGCTGCCCGGATGGTACGCTCGGATTCAGATGTATCGTCATCAGCTAGCCTCGCCAGCACGGCTGGTACGAAAGATGCGGGCAAACCGGCATCGAAGAGGCATCATGACACTAACCGCATTCTCAAGCCTAATCAGTGTGGAAAGAAAGTTATCGTGTCGGCTGTTAAAAAAGGAAAAATAAAGTTTCTGCCGAGAATTCCGAAGAGCAAGAATAGAAAGGGAGTGGCGCCGGTTCTCGGACATTCCGTGCCGTCGCACGACAAGGTGAAAAAGACGAGTCCCAGCAAGAATGCTGTCGAAGCTCCACATAATCCTGAAATCAGGTGCCAAATATGTGACGAGGCTTTTCCCAGTATTTATGCCCTTGATAAGCACTTCAGATTCTTGCACGATGACAGCACGGATGACGATTTGGGCTGTCAGTTTGGGCTGCCCGTCCCGCCTCGCCGAACATCGTTCGGACGAGTGGGTCTTGTTGGGAAAGCGATGTCTGACGCAAAATCGCTGGGGATGCCTACTCTCCCCTCGATCTCGGCTGGCAAAGTGACTGAACATCCGCCAGTGAGGCTGAGTGAAGATGAAGTTGCGTGGTTTAAGATAAACGGGCGCAAGCGACATGGGAAACAGATGCCAAATATGCGAAATATTCCTGGCAGTCAGGAGTTGGTCAGGCGTAGGGATTTGAATATCGAGTTTGCCACGATCACTGACGAAGACGGACGGGATGCAGACGAGGAAACTAGTGAGACTGAGATGGATGTCACGGAGGTAGTGCATTCGGTCATGAATATGCTTCTTGATAAAATCGCATGTCATGAAAACCGTCCAATCCATGGCTGGCAGGCCCCTCTTGGCTCTGTTGAAGATGGTGCACGCTTGTTCTCGAGTTCTGCTCGGGAGAGCGGGGCGGGCGGACATAGCTCCGATAGTGCTTTATCGTCTATCGGCGACTCGTCCCCTACTAAAAGCCTGTCTGTATTTGTGAAGCGAATGCCAGCTACGAGCGGGGTGGCTTCAGAGGACCTTCTGCAACCGTCGGAACAGGGCGCCAGCCCTAACAAGGGAGAAAATTTTGATCGAGATTCGACAGTACAACCGAGAGTTGCTAGAAAAAGCGCGAAGTCTAGAAAAAAGAAGTCGGTGTCGCTTAAGGTGGGCGATCCGGGCATTGTCGACGAGGGTGATGGTGCTACTGAAGAATACGCGACTATTGACCGCGGCCAGGCTGTTGAGATGGGCGATCATATATGCTGCATTTGCTTACGCAGGATAAGCTTGTCTGGCGCGTACGTTAAACATTTAAGATCTGTTCACGGTCTCTCGGAAAGCGACGCGTTGCAGTTGTATCAGCGCCGTATTGACACGCCGGTCGTGGAAGGGGCCGGCGCAACAGTCTCAAGTTTGGATCCAGAGGACCTTTCAAAAACTCCTGGTAAGAAAAAGGGTAGACCTTCTCAATCTTCGAGAAAGCGGTCCTCAGATTCTTCTGATAAGTCGGCTCCCGATATCTCGTGCAGTATCTGTGCGAAGCCATTCGCTAGCGTGTACGCGTTGGACAAGCATTTCCGCTTAGTGCATGAGACTCCGTCTGTGGAGGGTGACTCGAGCATGCTGGTGTGGGATCCAGAAACGTCTGACTACGTTTGGAACTCAAAACTAGTCTTCAAGAAAAAGCCTGCTCAAAGTGGTCACGGCAGCGGCGTGGCGAAGTCCCGCGGACAAGCAACTTACGCCTCGAGCACCGTACTGTCTGGCGCCAACCTCGTACCGAGCCCTGCCGGGAAGAATATTTGCGATTCAAATGGTCTGCTTGCAAATAATGACACGGAAAGTACTTCCAATGGGCTGGAAGAGAAGCCTGCGGTAACGAGTGCCACGTCTGAGGACTTGTTTGGCGAAGTGGCTGGGATTCCAGCAACTGTCGATAAATCTTGCCCCGAACTGGGTGAAGCCACCGCATGCGATACATGCAGAATCCTAGTAAGTCCTAATGCATGGGGCCAGCATACTTGCTCCTTCTATGAGCCGAATTTCAACGATGAAGCTCATCCCATGTCGAAGCCCAATTTAAATTCATCTGTATTGGCTTGTAAAGGACTGGGCAATGACGCTCGCCAGACTACCGTCCTCGCGTCAACCGATTCGACATCACTGCTGCCCTTGCGCACGAAGGGGAAAGGTAGGGGCCGGAAAATGCATTGGCGCAGGAGATTGAAGTTGATTAAATTGCATGTTCAAAAGCAGCTACAGAAGGACGACACTGGTACTGGACCGATTGCCGAACACGAATCTGGGATCGGCCCCGTTCCCGAGCAAGCTCCAGCTAAGAACATCCACTGGAGACAAAGGCTCAAGCAATCCTTGAAAGATTTCACCGGAGTCGTTCGTGGAGTGGGCTCTGAAAA
Organism: Craspedacusta sowerbii; assembly: GCA_003687565.2. Lineage (NCBI taxonomy): Eukaryota > Metazoa > Cnidaria > Hydrozoa > Limnomedusae > Olindiidae > Craspedacusta > Craspedacusta sowerbii. The sequence goes on from QQSS02181652.1 coordinate 18,589, forward strand.
TCTTAGTTCGATCTCAAAACCTCTTCACCCACAGCCGGTTGTGACTGGTGTGACATCCGCGACAGAAAGCCATGCAGTCTCGCAGGAAGTAATTCAGGTTTCCATCCCTACGGAGTCAATGAAAACTGATGACCAATGCTATAATAATGGTTTGTCCGTCCGGGACGTGATGGATGGGTCTACAACTCTGCTAAAGGAAAGATTGAATATCGATGGAAATTTAGAAAGATCTCATTTGACTGAAACTCGGGAGCTTCCGCTGGAAGGCTTGCATAAATTAGACCATGTCTCCGTGGTTAAACGAGCGTTGTCAGAGTCCACTTTACCAGCGCAAAGTGCGTTGTGTGCAGGAATGGATTGGCCTTCTTTTGTTCAAGAAATTTCCTGCGGTAAAAAGAGTGAGGCTGAAAGCGGAAGTTTAGTGGAAGCGCGCGAGCTCTCGTGGAAAGCGCCTTTGATTGCGAACTCGCCAAGTGCATTCCCTGCTGCAACCCGTGATACCCCAAGTGATTCGACGGGCTCTGCTTCAGAGCATGAAAGCAGCGATGGCCTTGTGATGTCTACGGATGCAGAGTGCGGAGAAGTAAAGGATTTCAAAGTGATGGTCAGCCCCTTGGCTACGAAACTAGACTTGTCAGTTTATTTGGAGAAGCTATGCTCCGAACCTTGCAGCACCGATGTCTCAAATTCGAAAGGACTGAGCACGAAGTTTCCAGAGCAGTATAGATCGCGGTGCGATAGTTGTCAGATTAGTTTTTCAACTACATTTGCTTTGAATCAGCACAATCGAAAGATTCACTCATCTATAAATCCGACGGCGGAATTTGCTCCTTTGCCGGTAGACAGCACGGCTTGT